>OY992886.1:58070527-58135527 GCA_963921405.1 Cepaea hortensis
CATCGTTCTCTTCCCCTGATGCAGATATCTCCATTCCCAGCCCTACTACTCCTACTGGCTCTAACATCGTTCTCTTCCCCTGATGCAGATATCTCCATTCCCAATTCTACTACTTCTACTGGCTCTAACATCGTTCTCTTCCCCTGATTCAGATATCTCCATTCCCAACCCTACTACTCCTACTGACTCTAACATCGTTCTCTTCCCCTGATTCAGATATCTCCATTCCCAACCCTACTACTCCTAATGGCTCTGACATTTACGTTATTCACATTCTCTCAGGGGACCTTCACCACATCATGCATAAAATAACCTTAATGTCAGTATGTCTGCCTGTTCACTTCCAACCACACCAGAGTGTCCGTCAGAAAAGATCCAGCGAATGCTCACAACCCGTGACCTCAGAATCGATGCATACCATTCTGCACGAAGCATGCCAGTCTTCACTCTTGTCAGCATGCTTTGTGAATCAGTCACAATCAAAACATTCAAATACAGTTTGTTCTCCAACCAGCGGAACGCTACAGTAACCACATCCACCTCCATTCTCAGACTTCGGAAAGCTACACTAACCACATCCACCGCCATTCTCAGACTTCGGAAAGCTACAGTAACCACATCCACCTCCATTCTCAGACTTCGGAAAGCTACAGTAACCACATCCACCTCCATTCTCAGACTTCGGAAAGCTACAGTAACCACATCCACCTCCATTCTCAGACTTCGGAAAGCTACAGTAACCACATACACCTCCATTCTCAGACTTCGGAAAGCTACAGTAACCACACCCACCTCCATTCTCAGACTTCGGAAAGCTACAGTAACCACATCCACCTCCATTCTCAGACTTCGGAAAGCTACAGTAACCACATCCGCCTCCATTCTCAGACTTCGGAAAGCTACAGTAACCACACCCACCTCCATTCTCAGACTTAATGTTGTGGTGTCAAATGTCATGCTCTACTTTACCACCATTTTACTTTACCATTGACTATTGTCTTTTTCTTGTTTTGTTTCTTAGCACAGAGCCATCGGTATAGATAATCACATCGCCAGGACGAGAGTAGTCATAAATTAATTGTTACATTTCTGCTTCCGTAGCGCCTCCTGGTCATTCCCTACACTCACGACCCACTGTGATTATGACTTCACACAAGTCTAAATGACTATTTGGCACTACTCTGACCCGCTCCTTGTCTCTGCAAATCTTCTCAAGTGTGCACACTTCTCTGATGGTATATTTTGCCTCAGCCACCCATGATCGTCCTCTTAGCCGCCTGTGTCCCTTGACTGCATCCAGGGAATTCTACAGAAAGTGTTCCTTGTCCGCGGCTATCTTGAGCTATGACCTTACCTGCAACACCTTGAGTCTGTATGCAATGATCGGCATAAACACTATTGAGGTGTCCCTTGTACATCCCGGAATCACCCTCATGGCTTCATTCTGTAAGCGTTCTAGTTTAACCAGTTCACGATTTGAGACACTCCCATTCCATACTCTAACACCGAAATAATCTAATACTGAAAAAGTGTGAATAGTTTTTCTGCTGCATGACCCTTGGTGCTATACTCTTCAGTGCATTAGTACAGTGGGGAATGGAAATACCTGAGGCAGGGGAAGAGAGGGATGTCAGAGCAAGTAGGAGTAGTACAACTGGGAATGGACATATAGGGTGTATTTTTAATGACTGTGGGGTGTTAGAAAATATTGCCGTTCGAATTTTTTTATTTACTATTTATAGTGCATGAATTCCACAGAGGGTGAATACAAAACTTGGAACGGCAATATTTTCAAAAACCTCATAATCATTAAAAATAGACCCAGTACCCGAGGCAAGGGAAGAGAACGATGTCAGAGATACTGCTACTGGCTGTGACATCGTTTTCTTCTCTTGCCTCAAGCATTTCTATTCTAAATTCTGCTCCTCCTGGCTCTGACATCGTTCGCTACCCCGTTTCGCGAAAATGATTTGCCCACCCTGCGTGCCTCACAGTCACATCTTTGCATTCACTTCTCGGATGACATGACTGGTGTCTAGGTGTATGATAGTTTCTCTTTGCTTCCCATATTCACATGGCTTTCGACTACATATGCTTGTAGATATTCGAAGTGACGAGAAATAAAGTATAATCAAGACAAAACCACGGAAGTGTTCCGAGACTCTGATAATCTTTTGAGATGGAAACTCATAACCACCCACGATTATTGTACATGCCTTCGATGATGATGTTCATGTGATATATGAACAATTTCGGATATTCATTTGCACTGCTACATGAAGTAGGACGCCTTCAGCACCTTTCACAAAACCACTACTACAATAGTACCAATGATGGATTCTGAAGGCAAGTGTTCAAGAACTTATACAGTCAAGAAAGCTGGCTCAAGCAGTCGCCACGCCGTATTGAACTGGGATTTGCATGTCATCTTCGACAGGCAAAATCTCCCTAGCCTTACCGGGGAACCTCTATTAAATTCAATAGAGCAATGCAATACAGACAACCATGATATATAGAATGATCAGGAATCATCACGACCAGCCCAACATTGGAAGATACGATTATGTAAAGCAAAATGGAAACTCTAAATATAAGCACGTGTATTTCGCTCTTAAACAGACTTCTAAGGAAATTTAAACCGTGCACACATTGCAAATTAACCAGATACATGATACTGCTAAAAAGCTATCCAGCAAGATAAAAATAGCAATTATTGGCTTGTCTACTTGAGCATTGTTGCCCGAAGGAAAAATCAATGGAGCAATGTTGAGAGCTACCATCATCACGCTCGAGGAAATTGAGTGGCAAATGGTCTGCTGTCTGCACGTTTTAAAGTGCCTTGTAAAACACGACTGAAACGTTTTCCACGCAGTATGTCAAGCATTGCACTAGACGAAAACAATGGGACTTATTCGCCCCATGTGTTCAATTATCCACTCAGCGTGTTGGTCATGATTTCTCACTTGCTTGCCTTCTTGTGTTTGTTATTTCTGTTCGGCTGTGGCGGGTGCAATCCTAAAATATTGGTTGGCAGGAGACAAAATTACTGAAAGGACATTAACATTTTAAATATTCTTCTTCATGTTTAAGGGGGCCCTCTTCATCAGAAGCCCCATAAGGTCCATGTGCCATCGAGTCAGCTAACACCCTGACCGGTGGCCAGTGTGGGCAGGGGGAAATGAGTGTTTATAGAACTGCCGTCCTCTCTAGGCATTGGGACTGAGCCTGTTAATGGTGAATGATTTAACTCAACTAACTCAATCAACCAATAACACAGTATTACATATTGTCGACTAGTTTATCGGACATTACTTAAATGTAATGTATTTATGAAACAACATTAGAGTCATGTAAACTTACTGGGACGCAGAGGTGTTTCCAAGGCACCAGGGCCGGGTTCTATACTGGCCAAGACCTATTGACGCGTCCTCGTCGAGCGTCCTGGGCAACAGGTCCCTTCGGGGTCCTGGCTAAGGTCAGTAGGATCGCCGATTCCTCCGAAGTCGGAGAGTGTCTGCCTGTACGGCGAGGAACCACCAGTCTGCACACCAATAAGCCAGACATGGGACAACGGATACTCACGCAAACCTCAAGTCCTGTATGACACCACACTGATGTTGGACAACAGGATGCCTTCATCCGACATACAGGACTTCGCGTTGGAGCTCAAGCCAACGAACACAAGCAAGCAAGCAAGCATGTAAACTTACTTATAAAAAATAACCCTGGGAAATTTATTTATCAAATAAAATTATTACAAGGCAAATAATGTATCAGATAGCATCAGTCCTCTGCACTGCATTAGAGCGCCCGCGCGCGCGCGCGCACACACACACACACACACATACACATACACAGACATGCATATACGTATCATATACCATAATAGCGGAAACTGCTATTCAAAACATTTTAAAGAACAATGGAGAAGTCAGAGGTCAGGACTGTGATAACATTTCTGATGTTACACGTACAAATCCCGATAGATATAAATAAACAGGGAGATATACAAACATGTTTCGTGATATGCTTGCCTATCTTATGTTTCGGTAAAAACGTCTGTACACAGTTTAAGTGTGACCGTTTAAATGGTGCAGATCTGTCAACATGTGGAAGACCATCATCGAAGTGAAACGGCATGAATTCAGAAAGAGTGAAGAAAATCTCTGCATGATCGGATAATGACAATTGCAGACTTAACTGAAGCAGTAAAACTGATTAAAAGAACAATTAATAGCATTGCACACTACAGGCTCAACACAAACAAAGTATGCGGCTGCCAGGTTCCGTGACTCTTGACATTAACGAGGGTAAATTTCTGGCCAGGTGTTCAACATTTGCCAGTTGGAAAATATGCTGACAACCATGATGTCATTAGATCAGCCTTGTATACATCACTGTGACCCGAAATTTAAATATTACAAGAAAAAGTAAAACAAACAAACCAACCAAGGTCCGTCAAGCCGAGAACACAAACATTGACAGCAAGATGCTCCTGACCATGTTTAGGACGTCAATAGCGTTCCATTGAAATATGATGTGCCTCTTAACAACCCGGTTAATGGACAGTACTATTCAGATCTCCTACCCAAACTAAAATAAAGGATATGACTAGAAATCAAGGAAAAGCACGTATCCAAAACTGTCCATTGTTTCAAAACAACAGACCCTCTAACAAAGCACGACTTGTGCTGCTAGCAGCCAAAGTTTGAATATTGAGATTCTTCAACACTCACCGTATTCTCCTGAGTTAGCTCATTCATACATGTTTCTTTAAAAAAATCATCTTAATGCAAATAATGTTTACCGCGATGAAGAAGTCATTATGGCATATGCAAACTAGCTTAGTTCGAAAAATAGTCTTTGTTCCCAAGGTCTTCGTGAATGTTAATCAGTGATGGCATAAGGAAGTCAATTGAAATTATAGCTACAGTGAAAACGAATAAACACTATACACAATTTCTGCTGGCAAGCCTCTTACACAAACATACAGACACACATACAGACATACATATGTTTTTAAAAAAAAGAGTTAGTTATATGTCCTTTACGTAGTCTGACGTAGCAGTCAACTCCAGCATTTTTGTGTCTGTGATCTCTTGGCAAGTTTACATTCAGTAGTTTGACATTGCTTTCAGAACGACATACGCTCATACCATTTTCATAAAAAAAACCAACGCAAGGCGGTCTGCTACCAAATTCCCCGCAGCTGTGATTTGAACGCGGTATGCGGGATTATGAACTGCGTCCGTAAACCCTTAGCCACGGAGCTGGCAACAGCCACATTACTCCTGGATAACAATATCAAACAACACTACTCAAAGATAACATTATCAAACAACACTTCTCCTGGATCTATAGAATGCTATGCTGGAATTTGGAATACCAAGGAAGTTAATCAACATGACCAGACTATGGGCATGGAAGATACTTATAATATAGTAACATATAAAGGCAGGAAATCAGACCCTTTCCACATAACATCTGGCTTGAAACAGGGTGATGCACTATCGCCGCTACTCTTCAATCTGTCTCTAGAGAAAGTTGTAAGGAAGGTAAAAGAGGAATGTGATATTGGAAGAACATCCAAGCTGCTTGGTTATGCAGATGATATAGATATTATAGGGCAAAGTGAACAAAAGACATTGGAAATATTGACTCACTTAAAGGAAAAAGCCCAACAGATGGGGCTGGTTATCAACCAAGATAAGACAGAATATATGGTAATTTCAAGAGTCGGAATGGCTAAAATCTCTGGCCACATACAAATAGATAATATGATCATTAAAAGAACGGAAACATACAAATACCTGGGTACAATCTTCAACTGCTCCAACATCATAAGGGAAGAAATACAAACTAGAATCAACTCTGGAAATAAGATATTCTATGCACTACAACATCTACTAAAATCAAATGCGCTATCTCGTAACACCAAAATCACAATATACAAAACACTGATCAGACCAGTTGTGCTGTATGGCTCTGATACCTGGAGTACAACGAAAGGAGACGAAGCCTTGTTACAAATCTTTGAGAACAAAATTTTAAGACGCATCTTTGGACCAATTAGGGATACACAAAGTGGAGAGTGGAAAAGAAGAAGTAACAAAGACATTTATGATCTGTTTAAGTCCCCGCTAATCACTGGTATCATGAAGGCTAATAGACTACAATGGCTGGGTCATATAGAAAGAATGGAAGATAATAGGGAAACAAAACTCGCTTACACTCAGGAAATAAATGACCGTAGACCCCGAGGTAGACCAAGAAGACGGTGGAGAGATAATACATATACAGACCTACAAGCACATGGAATCAACGACTGGCAAGAGAAGGTCCACCGGAGAGACGAATTGAGACGGATTGTATCTGCAGCAAAGAACCTCAATGGCTCGGAACGCTGAAGAGGAAGAAGAAGAAGAAGACTACTCCTGGATAACATTATCAACCAACACTACTCCTGGACACATTTATCACATCAAACAACACTACTCCTGGACACATTTATGAAACAACACTACTCCTGGACACATTTATCAAACAACACTACTTCTGGACACATTTATCAAACACCACTTCTCCTGGACACATTTATCAAACAACACTACTCCTGGGCACATTTATCAAACAACACTACTCCTGGATAACATTATCAACCAACACTACTCCTGGACACATTTATCACATCAAACAACACTACTTTTGGGCACATTTATCAAACAACACTACTCCTGGGCACATTTATCAAACAACACTACTTATGGACACATTTATCAAACAACACTACTCCTGGGCACATTTATCAAACAACACTACTCCTGGGCACATTTATCAAACAACACTACTCCTGGGCACATTTATCAAACAACACTACTCCTGGGCACATTTATCAAACAACACTACTCCTGGGCACATTTATCAAACAACACTACTCCTGGGCACATTTATCAAACAACACTACTCCTGGACACATTTATCAAACAACACTACTCCTGGACACATCTATCAAACAACACTACTCCTGGGCACATTTATCAAACAACACTACTCCTGGGCACATTTATCAAACAACACTACTCCTGGACACATTTATCAAACAACACTACTCCTGGGCACATTTATCAAACAACACTACTCTTTGGCACATTTATCAAACAACACTACTCCTGGACACATTTATCAAACAACACTACTCCTGGACACATTTATCAAACAACACTACTTCTGGATACATTTATCAAACAACACTACTCCTGGACACATTTATCAAACAACACTACTTATGGACACATTTATCAAACAACACTAATCCTGGACACATTTATCAAACAACACTACTCCTGGGCACATTTATCAAACAACACTACTCCTGGACACATCTATCAAACAACACTAATCCTGGGCACATTTATCAAACAACACTACTCCTGGACACATTTATCAAACAACACTACTTATGGACACATTTATCAAACAACACTACTCCTGGACACATTTATCAAACAACACAACTTATGGACACATTTATCAAAAAACACTACTTATGGACATATTTATCAAACAACACTACTCCTGTGCACATTTATCAAACAACACTACTCCTGGGCACATTTATCAAACAACACTAATTCTGGGCACATTAATCAAACAACACTACTCCTGGACACATTTATCAAACAACACTACTTATGGACACATTAATCAAACAACACTACTTCTGGACACATTTATCAAACAACACTACTTATGGGCACATTTATCAAACAACACTACTTATGGACACATTTATCAAACAACACTACTCCTGGACACATTTATCAAACAACAATACTCCTGGACACATGTATCAAACAACACTACTCCTGGACACATCTATCAAACAACACTACTCCTGGACACATTAATCAAACAACACTACTCCTGGACACATTTATCAAACAACACTAATCCTGGACACATTTATCAAACAACACTACTCCTGGGCACATTTATCAAACAACACTACTCCTGGGCACATCTATCAAACAACACTACTTATGGACACATTTATCAAACAAAACTACTCCTGGACACATTTATCAAACAACACTACTTATGGACACATTTATCAAAAAACACTACTTATGAACACATTTATCAAACAACACTACTCCTGGACACATTTATCCAACAACTCTACTTATGGACACATTTATCAAAAAACACTACTTATGGACATATTTATCAAACAACACTACTCCTGGGCACATTTATCAAACAACACTACTCCTGGGCACATTTATCAAACAACACTAATCCTGGGCACATTTATCAAACAACACTACTCCTGGACACATTTATCAAACAACACTACTTATGGACACATTAATCAAACAACACTACTTCTGGACACATTTATCAAACAACACTACTTATGGACACATTTATCAAACAACACTACTTATGGACACATTTATCAAACAACACTACTCCTGGACACATCTATCAAACATCACTACTCCTGGACACATTAATCAAACAACACTACTCCTGGACACATTTATCAAACAACACTAATCCTGGGCACATTTATCAAACAACACTACTTATGGACACATTTATCAAACAACACTACTCCTGGGCACATTTATCAAACAACACTACTCCTGGGCACATCTATCAAACAACACTACTCCTGGACACATTTATCAAACAACACTACTCATGGGCACATTTATCAAACAACACTTCTTATGGACACATTTATCAAAAAACACTACTTATGGACATATTTATCAAACAACACTACTCCTGGACACATTTATCAAACAATACTACTTCTGGACACATTTATCAACCAACACTACTCCTGGACACATTTATCAAACAACACTACTTATGGACACATTTATCAAACAACACTACTCCTGGACACATTTATCAAACAACACTAATCATGGGCACATTTATCAAACAACACTACTCCTGGACACATTTACCAAACGACACTACTCCTAGATAAATTAATACACGAACACTAGTCTGGTTAACTTTATCAACAAACAATACTCGTTGTTAAATTTATTAAGCAACACTACTCCTGGACACATTTATCAACTAACAATACTCCTGGACACAATGTATCAACCAACAATACTTCTGTATACAATTTATTAAACAATAATAGTCCTGGATACATATTATCAACAAAGAATACTCCTGGATACAATCTATCAAACTACAATAATACTGGAGACAATTTATCAAAAAACAATACTCTTTAATAGAAGGTATTAACCAAAAATATTCCTGGATACAATTTATCAATCAACAATACTCCTGGATACAATTTATCAACCAACAATACTCCTGGATACAATTTATCAACCAACAATACTAATGGCTACAATTTATAAACCAACAATGCTCCTGTATACAATTTATCAACCAACAATACTCCTGGATACAATTTACCAAACAACAATACTCCTGGATACAATTTATCAACCAAGAATACTCCTGGATACAATTTATCAACCAACAATTCTCCTGGATACAGTTTATCAAACAACACATATAATCAGATTGCTACTGGTACTATTGGGGTTGGAACTCTTCGCTGGCTTCTGAGGATGGGGACGGAGCGCTTATGGGAATGCCCCGAATGCTGTGATGTCGGTTCTAACATCAATCAATCAGTCAATCAATCAATGAACCTAAAAATTGTTAACTTTTCTTCCTGATATGAACTCATTATTCAATATGCAGCGTTTTTATTTTTTTCACCAAACAAACTCTCCACAAAATATTTTCTTATTTATCTAGCAAGTTATTTCAACATAGGCTTAATTCCATATTAACTATAGGAAATAAAATTTTAAAAAAGACAGCAACATCTTTCAGCTTTATAAAACAACATTGTTGAATGAAAGGCACACTGACGGCCTTTATTTGGAATGAAAATCAAGGAAACATTAAGCACATAACATGCTTACTTAGCACAGACAACTTGTAACTTATAAAATAAAATTAAAGAACTCATGTTACCTGGTTAAGTAGCAACATTGATGGAAAAGAATGACAAGTGTAAGAACGTTAACCATTAGAGGGTTTACATTAAGTTGCTGTCTGTATGTCAGCAGGTTTTCATCGCATTAGCCGATAGCATATAGAGGACATAACTAATACGAACTCGGTCATTGGTTTGTAGTGAGAATTAACTCTCTTTACTGACCAGGGTGCTGCGTGGTCTCGAGGTATAGTGTCCGCCTCGAGTCCACCTGGAGGTCCCGGGTTCAAGCATCCCAGTGATGCCGGGATTTTTTCTCGTGGACTTCTAGTAATAAATTTCCCCTGGTCTCTGGGTAGTGAGATCGGACGCTCGTGTATATTGTTGTGCACGTAAAAAATCCCTTGGCAGTTGGAAATCAAAAAAGAGTAGCCTAACGGCGCTGCCCGGGTAAAATTTCGAGTTAAAAATCTACCAAAAGTATTTCAGGATCCTCGCCGGTGCTACGGAGTTCATGAAAATAGCTGAGTTTCTCCAGACTCAGGTTTAAGTTAGGAGGAGGATGGAGCACTTATGGGGTGCACCCGTGTGCCGTGATGTTGATCCATCCACTAAACTAAACTAAACTAAACTAAACTAAACTAAACTAAACGTCTTTACTGACCGCACTGTTACATCGTTAACTACTCTGCGTTCCTTTGTGAGCATGGGTGGGGTTAGAATTGCACCAAAGTAAAAGTGAGTGAACAACGGCAGCGAAGTGGCTAGATGCTGGCTTGTCGCCCGGTGATCAAGGGTTCGATTCGCATCGGGGCAGATTCGACATTGTATTAGTGTACTCCGGCTCCCGGTTCGACCCGACATAAACCGGGTATCAGGAACTGTCTTGGTAGTAATGGAGGCAGGTGAGCTAGTGACCATATCAACCACCGACTACAGATTGGTTTTACAAATATTTCTAGAAACATATATGTACAATACGATTTTGGGCACATACAATAGTTCTTTCTTACAGCGACTCTCTTAGAAAATACATCCTTTACAGGACGTCGTAGTCAACCCCAACATTGTTCTACTATTTGTGATTTCTTGGCAAGTTTACGCTCAGTAGTTTGCCACTGCTTTCTGAACATCCGGCACTCACACCATTGTTTTAAAGACTCGCCCGCAGCTTACTATGCGGTATGCGGGTTTGCGAATCGCGTTTGTAACCCCTTAGCCAGAGAGTGTTGACATTAACAGATTCAGTGCTAAACAAAATGTAGGTTAGGACCAAGCACACAAGGATGCCGTGAAATGGGACGTAGCGGTGTGTCACAGTGTTCGATTCTATTCGACTCTACCATTACCCCTACCCCGTTCAACCACAAGGCGATGTTATAGTAGGGTCCATCACCGGCTCAGAGTGATAGTTCAAGTGATTATTGGCAGAGGAGATGGGTCAGCCGCAAAAGCAGCTGCCCACAGTTTTACCTTACCAGGCTTATTAATCCGAAGGTGATTGTTGTCCTTATGGCGTCATGACTTAGGCGAGCACAGTGTTGACTTTAAAGTGGTTGATATGGTAGTAGACGTGTTGTATTATATACTAAATTAAAGGGGTGGCATAGGAAAACTACTGTATATAAGCCCATGGCAGATATAGCAAGTCGATTAAGACAATTAATCATCCCATGGCACTTAATCGGTTGAAGGAAAGAAGCAGCTTATCCAAAGGTTAGAAAACCAGTCTGGAAAATACAGTCTCACATTCTCATTAGCATCTATACCACGTATCTCTAACTTAACATGTTGGTAATACCTCTGAGACATGGGAATGGCGGTTAGTGACTAGATATACCAACCACAATGACCCTAATTCAAGAACGATCAGTGTCAGCATTTCTATCGGAAATAATGCGTTTCTGACATCTACCCGTCTTTATAAAATAGGATACGTATACTACATGTATTTAAAAAACTGCAAGGAGAGGCAACGAAGACGGGAGCCAGTCACCAATTTCATGTCAAGATCTTCAGGGGATGCATAGTACATCACATAATCTGTCATGGGATACATAGTACATCACAGGATCTGTCATGGGATACATAGTACATCACAGAATCTGTCATGGGATACAAAGTACATCACAGGATCTGTCATGGGATGCATAGTACATCACATGATTTGTCATACGATTGCATTCACTTTACTATTTCTGTGTCCTTTGAAACAATTTTCGCTTCTTTTCTTTCAGAAACAATCAATAGGAATGGGTGCATTTATGTCACCACGATAAAAGTATCATGAAGATCATAGGTGAGGGGATAATTGGTAGAGGAGATTATTGTTATAGGAGATTACTGGTAGAGGCGATTACTGATGGAGGAGATTACTGGTAGAGGTGATTATTTTTAGAGGAGATTATTGGTAAAGGTGATTATTGGTAGAGGTGATGATTGCTGTGAAAGATTATTTGTAAAGGAGATTATTGTTAATAGCGATTATTGGTAGTGAAGATCATTGGCAGAGGAGATTATTGATAGTGAACAAAATTGGTAGAAGAGATTATTGGTACAGAAGATTATTGGTAGAGAAGGTTATTGGTAGATTAGATTATTTGAAGATGAGATAACTGGTAGAGTAGATTATCGGTACATGAGATTATTGTTAGAGGAGATTAGTGTTAGAGGAGATTATTGTTAGAGGCAATTACTGGTAGAGGAGATTACTTGTAGAGGAGAATACTGGTTGAGGATATTACTGGTAGAGGAGATTATTGGTAGAGGAGATTATTGGTTGAGGAGATTATTGGTGGAGGAGATTATTGGTAGAGGAGATTATTATTAGTGGAGATTATTGGTAGACGAGATTATTGGTAGACGAGATTATTAGTAGATGAGATGTTTGGTTGAGAAGATTATTGTTGGGAAAGATTATTGTTAGTTGAGATTATTGGTAGAGGAGATTATTGGTAGAGGAGCTCATTGCTGGGAAAGATTGTTGGTAGTGAAGATCATTTGTAGAGGAGATCATTGGTAGTGGAGATTATTTGTGGTGACGATCATTGGCAGAGGAGATTATTGGTAGTGGACATCATTGGTAGAGGAGAATATTGGTATAGAAGATTATTAGAAGAGGAGATTATTGGTAAGGAGATTATTGGTAGAGGAGACTAATGCTGGGAAAGATTATTGGTAGTGGAGATCATTGGTAGAGGAGATTATTGGTAGCGAAGATTATTGGTAGCGAAGATTATTGGTAGAGGTGAGTATTGGTAGAGGGGGTTATTGATAGAAGAGATTATTGGTAAATGAGATGTTTGGTAGAGTAGATTATTGCTGGGAAATATTATTGATAGTTGAGATTATTGATAGAGGAGATTATTGGTAGAGGAGATTATTGGTAGAGGCGATCATTGTTGGGAACGATTATTGGTAGTGAAGATCATTTGTACAGGAGATTATTGCTATGAAAGGTTATTGGTAGACTAGTTTATTTGTAGAGGAGATAGAGGAGGTAGTGGAGATTATTGGTAGTGAAGATCATTGGCAGAGGAGATTACTGGTAGTGGACATTATTGATAGAGGCGATTATTGGTGCAGAAGATTATTGGTAGAGGAGATTATTGGTAGTAGCGTTTATTGGTAGTGGAGATTATATACTGGGAATGATTATTGGTAGTGAAGATCATTGGTAGAGGAGATTATTTGTAGTAGAGATTATTGTTAGTGAAGATCATTGGTAGCAGAGATTATTGGTACAGGAGATTATTGGTAGGTAGATTATTGGTAGAGGAGATTACTGGTAGAGGAGATTATTGCTAGGAAAGACTATTGTTAGATGAGATTATAATAGGGGAGATTATTTGTAGTGAAGATGATTGGTTGCGGAGATTTTTGGTAGAGAAAATGATTAGTGGAGTAGATCTGTGATAGAGAAAAACATTTGTAGAGTAAATCTTTTGTAGAGATATTCATTGATATAGATGTTATGCTTAAAAGAAAAAGAAAAACAAACATAAGTAGAGTAGATCTTTTGTAGAGAGTATGAGTGGTTAATTTGTTTATTAGAGAAATTTGCTAGAGACAACGATTGGTGGAGTAGATTATTGCCAGGGGAAATAATTGATAGAGTAGATGTTTGCCTGAGAAAATCGTTGGCAGGAAAGATGATTGTTAGATAAGAAGACTGACTGTAAGTGAATACATGTTCCATTTGCTAACTATTACATTTCCCTCTCACAGCATTGCTACTCTATCGTTGCAAATAATGACAGTGCTTTCTCACACTGCCTGTAATGCCTTAATGATGTTTCTGCTTTTAGC
Source organism: Cepaea hortensis (assembly GCA_963921405.1). NCBI lineage: Eukaryota > Metazoa > Mollusca > Gastropoda > Stylommatophora > Helicidae > Cepaea > Cepaea hortensis. Next base: position 58,084,827 of record OY992886.1, read on the forward strand.
CACGGGACTGTAATTAATATCATTTTTTGTATTATGTCCCCTGCGGCAACTACGGATAGAGAACAAAGTAGTTAGTCTAATGCGTGTCTATATGCAGTACTCGTCAGTGCTGTAGGCTCACATGCGGAAATTAGCGTGGCACCAGTGTTACACAAACTGCAATAGTGCTGAGTAAATTCATTAGACCAAGTAATCATATTGCTAAAGTGGGACCTTTAGAAGTCCTTGATCAGGTGTTATAAATACAGGGATATAGTGATTGATGACATCGGTTGGTTTAAACAGACTTACAGGGAAAACTACAGATAGACACATAGAGGCAATCAACATACATAAATGAAGGATCGAGAGATAAAGGGAAGAGTGGACGAACAGACAAGGCACACTCACATAGCGTTGGATAGAGAGATAATGGAGATATGTGGGTTCAAGTGTACCAAAGTGGACTTGGTAGAACGAGATTCATTCATCATGTGCCATGCCGATAAGCGTGGGCGGTCATGATTCGCCACCTCACTCGATCACCAGAGTCGTGGATCAGCTCAGTGTTCTCGTCTCAACCATACGACGTGGCCAAGCCATCTAAATATTTACTTCTCTGCTTTCCCCTGGTTCTCTTCCTCTCGATCCTGGAAGTTGTCATCAAGTTCTCCAATTTATATCTTTTCATAATGTGACCAAAACCATTGTGACTGTCTGTGTCTAATTTCTCTGATCAATTTACGATTTTCAATTGACTCTTGTAGGACGTGGTCTTGGCTTTTCTGTCTGGCCATGATATTCTTTGCATTTTCCTCAGAAACCACAGAGACAATATGATAACACGTGCGACAATGAGAGTTTAGAAAGACTGGGCGTTTGAGTGAGACACAATAATATATATAGGCAGAGGATCAGATTGCCTCATTAGAGGGGAGGAGATTAAAGAGTTAATAGATAAATATAAAGATTGTAGAACTAAAGCGATTAGATATATATAAATTAGAAAAACAGAGAGATTGTATAGCAAGAGATCACAAGTGGGTGTGAGAGATGTTTTTGTTTTTTGTTTTCTCCATTTCAACTCGCGTATAATCCGTATACGTGCCGCTACTTCTAGTGCACAAGACAGATGTTTGCGTGTTGGTTAGCTTTCCCTATTACCAGTGTCCCTCGCCATCTGGCAAACCCACTCCGACGTCAGAGATACATGTAAATTACGTCCCCAAGTCAAGGAAGAGAAGTCAACATTTTAATTCACCTGACCGGTGTTAAGTGTTGAACCCCGCTATCTCGGCATCAGCACACCGGATGTTTAAGAACGAACACTCTTATCCATTCGGCCATGCTGACCTCCGATTTAAGAGATAAACGAGTTTATAGAGACAGAGAGATAAACGAGTTTATAGAGACATATAAATACACGCGTTTGTAGAGACAGAGAGATAAACGAGTGTAAAGAGACAGAGAGATAAACGTGTTAATAGAGACAGCGAGATAAACGAGTTTTTAGAGACAGAGAGATTAAGGAGATTTTTAGAGACAGAGAGACAAACGAGTTTATAGAGACAGAGAGATAAACGAGTGTAAAGAGCCAGAGAGATGAACGAGTGTATAGAGACAGAGAGATGAACGAGTGTATAGAGACAGAGAGATGAACGAGTGTATAGAGACAGAGAGATGAACGAGTGTATAGAGACAGAGAGACAAACGAGTTTATAGAGACAGAGGGATGAACGAGTGTATAGAGACAGAGAGATGAACGAGTGTATAGAGACAGAGAGATGAACGAGTGTATAGAGACAGAGAGATGAACGAGTGTATAGAGACAGAGAACCAAACGAGTTTATAGAGACAGAGAGATAAACGAGTGTAAAGAGCCAGAGAGATGAACGAGTGTATAGAGACAGAGAGATGAACGAGTGTATAGAGACAGAGAGATGAATGAGTGTATAGAGACAGAGAGATGAACGAGTGTACAGAGACAGAGAGATGAACGAGTGTAAAGAGCCAGAGAGATGAACGAGTGTATAGAAACAGAGAGATGAACGAGTGTATAGAGACAGAGAGATGAACGAGTGTATAGAGACAGAGAGATGAACGAGTGTATAGAGACAGAGAGATGAACGAGTGTATAGAGACAGAGAGATGAACGAGTGTATAGAGACAGAGAGACAAACGAGTTTATAGAGACAGAGGGATGAACGAGTGTATAGAGACAGAGAGATGAACGAGTGTATAGAGACAGAGAGATGAACGAGTGTATAGAGACAGAGAGATGAACGAGTGTATAGAGACAGAGAACCAAACGAGTTTATAGAGACAGAGAGATAAACGAGTGTAAAGAGCCAGAGAGATGAACGAGTGTATAGAGACAGAGAGATGAACGAGTGTATAGAGACAGAGAGATGAATGAGTGTATAGAGACAGAGAGATGAACGAGTGTACAGAGACAGAGAGATGAACGAGTGTATAGAGACAGAGAGATGAACGAGTGTATAGAGACAGAGAGATGAACGAGTTTACAGAGACAGAGAGATGAACGAGTGTATAGAGACAGAGAGACAAACGAGTTTATAGAGACAGAGAGATGAACGAGTGTATAGAGACAGAGAGATGAACGAGTGTATAGAGACAGAGAGATGAACGAGTGTATAGAGACAGAGAGATGAACGAGTGTATAGAGACAGAGAGATGAACGAGTTTATAGAGACAGAGAGATGAACGAGTGTATATATAGAGAGAGAGAGATGAACGAGTGTATAGAGACAGAGAGATGAACGAGTGTATAGAGACAGAGAGATGAACGAGTGTATAGAGACAGAGAGATGAACGAGTGTATAGAGACAGAGAGTTAAACGAGTGTATAGAGACAGAGAGATGAACGAGTGTATAGAGACAGAGAGATGAACGAGTGTATAGAGACAGAGAGATTAACGATTGTATAGAGACAGAGAGATGAACGAGTGTATAGAGACAGAGAGATGAACGAGTGTATAGAGACAGAGAGATGAACGAGTGTATAGAGACAGAGAGATGAACGAGTGTATAGAGACAGAGAGATGAACGAGTTTATAGAGACAGAGAGATGAACGAGTGTATAGAGACAGAGAGATGAACGAGTGTATAGAGACAGAGAGATGAACGAGTGTATAGAGACAGAGAGATGAACGAGTGTATAGAGACATAGAGATGAACTAGTGTATAGAGACAGAGAGATGAACGAGTGTATAGAGACAGAGAGACAAACGAGTGTATATAGATTAAGAGATAAACGAGTTTATAGAGTCAGAGATATAAACGAGTTTATAGAGACATAGAGATGAACGAGTTATAGAGACAGAGAGATGAATGAGGCAGGTATACTATACAGGCATAGATTAATTAGATTGGACACAAAGAGACGAGAGAGAAAAACATTCAGAGCGAAATAGTGAGATATATTGAAATGTTGCTATTAGAAAGACATAAACAGGCCAAACAGAAATAAAGTTTAGATAGACACAATATTAGAGACAGTAATAGAATAGAGTGACATGGAGATTAGAAAGAGAGAAAGAGAGATTGACGAGACTGAGGAATTAGAAGAAGCGAAGATTGCGAAGATATAGAGAGATTGGAGAAGCTCTGAGAGAGTGGAGTAACAAAATGATTTGAAAAATAGAGATACCAAAGAGACATAGAAGTAAATAGACATGGTGAGATATTTGAGAGACAATGCAGAGAAACATGCAGAGAATATTCAGAGAAATATTCACAGAGAGCACATAACGCGATTGGTTGGACAGAGATTTAAAAATAAAAGATAGAAAGATTAAGAGGACAATAGGATTCAAGAAACAGAGATTATAGAGACATAGACAGATTGAAGAGACGTAGACAGATTAGAGAAGCATAGAACACAGAGATATGTGAGAATAATAAGAGAGGCATAAGAATGATTCAGAAATCTAGTGATTAGAGAAAGGTAGAAATATGACAGGAACTTTGACAGATTAGTGGGAGACAGAGAGAGAGAGAGAGAGAGAGAGAGAGAAAGAGAGAGAGAGAGAGAGAGAGAGAGAGAGAGAGAGAGAGAGAGAGAGAGAGAGAGAGAGAGAGAGAGACAGAGACAGAGACAGAGAGAGAGAGAGATTATGGTCATCACAGGCCACACATATTACAGTGTGGAATCTAAGAGTGCTCTTCTCTTTACAGATCACTGTTGGATGTTATATGGGGATTCTAACAGGGGTAGGATCTTCGGGTCACAGATCACTATTTAGTGTTATATGTGGATTGTTACAGATATCTACGAGTTAGAGATAACTCTTGGATGTTATATGTGGATTATAACGGGGATCGTCGAGTTGTAGATCACTGTTAGATGTTATACGGTTGGTCTAAGAGTGAGCTTTGGGTTATATGTCACATTTGGATGTTGTATGTGGGGCTAAGATGGCTGTGGAAATGTTGCGGTTTAACGGCCTTAATTACTGCAGAGAACGTGGATAAAACAGCGAATGTCTTCTTTAACGTGACAGAAGCTTACCTTTCGCAAGTGTTGATGGTTTACGGACAGACAGACAGACATCCTCAACATAGCTCTTGGTCAAACGAGTTCAGCGAATTCAAATTATACATCTGCACATTCAAGGTGTTCAACAGCTTTCCGTGATATTTCTTTTTCTCCCGCGGTATTGTGTCTCTTCTGTGTCAAGTGCAACTGTTTTAACATGTGAGCTCACGTACATGTTATCAGTTTATTTTACTCGTTGGTTAGAGTTCATGCTTGACATTAATAACAAACAAATAAACATATTATTGATTGTTTGTATTTTTATTTAATGCGGGATATTTAAATGTTTCAGCAACAACCATAAACTAATTCATTTACAATTTGAACAATATTCATTTTGCTGTCAAATATTGCCATCATATCCACAATGCAGATAGCCCTGTCATAAAAACAGATGTCTCCAGGGTAATCCATCTCCCGTCATTAGAATGGCACTGTGATAATTGAGTAATAATGAATGTGTCAACCTTATGCGAATCGGCTATAGTAATCTTGTTGCGCGCCAGACTTCCTGTTATACATTTGTGTCTGTTGAAGGGGAATTTCCCATGCGTGAACTGGAGAACAGAGGAAGAGAATGAAACACCTGAGCATGTGTAATGAATATCGTTGGATGCGCGAATATCCATTTAATAAGCGCGCTATTGGGTTCTGAATAAAATTAGTGGAACTGCGGTAAAGCTATGAAAATGTTAACAATATAAAATAACACAAAGTAATGCATCTTTACAGAACACAATAACGGAAAATACAGGACGTTGCAGATAATAGGCTGCATCGGCAAACGAATACATACACAAAACACAACATATAATGCTTATTTGGTTGTTTCGGGATTTGAAATTTAAATATTGAGCACAACCCACTACTGGCAACGCTGATCGTATTCTGGTATGAACCTAAGGCCTATCCACGTCAATATGGAAGCACTATACTCGAGTTTCGCTCTCGTTTGAGCTCGGCAGTAGTGCATATCCCTGACCGGATCCGGAAACAAGCCCCGGATCACTGGCGTGTGAAGCGTGTGTGTAACCACGCGGCACACGCTGGACACGCCAAATTATCATAACAGAATATTACAACGTTACCCATCGTAGGCTATGATCAAGATTGCCCAATCGCCGCGACTGACGTCTGTCAGTCGATGTGGACCCGAACGATCAGGACTTCTCACTGGCAAGGAACACCAGGCCTCCTAAATATACATATATTCAACACATATTCAACATATATACAACATATATTCACGAAGAAGGCACTACAGTGGCTACATTAAGGCATAAGAACGGGATGAGAAGAATGAAAAGATGAAAACAATGAAGAAAAAATGAAAAACACTGAATAACATGTGCTACTTATCGCAGAATCCTGAAATAAGTAACACATTCTTTTAAATTTTTAATTTTTTCCTTCATTGTTCTAATTTCTTTCATGTTTTCAAAATATGTTGTGTTTTGTGTATGTATTTGTTTGCTGGTGAAGGCTAGTCACCGCTACGTCCTGTGTTTTTCGTAACTGTGTTCTGTAAAGCTACATTACTTTGTGTTATTTTATATTGTTGAATTATGATGTTTGTTTCTTATGAAGAGACAATGGCTACACGAAGCCTTTAAATTGACTCACTAACTGAGTCACACGTTGTTCTCATATTTACAATCTTTGATCTGTGTTAAACATTTAAAACCGTGGTGAATATAACAAAAGTCATGACAGTGGATTACTTCTTCTTCGGCGGTCAATATTTGCGAACTCCGGGGACGGGGAACGTAGGCCCACTGGCCTTATAAGGCTCGAGAAATCATATGGTCTAGCCCTACCAAGGCAACCGCAGGTGAGACTAAAAATTCAATAAATAAGAAGCTTTATAAACATTCATCATAAATCTAGTAGCAACATCATCAATACCAACTAACATCGCACTCCTCACCAAAGTGAAACAGTACCACGGATCACATTAAGGGCGAGTTAATTAAATGGTTGACAAAATATTTAGTTTAGTTTAGTTTTGTCGACGAATCAACATCAAGGCACAGGTGTGTAGTCCATAAGTGCTCCGTTCTACTCCTAACCGAAGCATCTCAGCTCAGTGCACGAACTCCGTAGCACCGGGAGAATACTGAAATACTTTGGGTAGATTTTTAACTCGAAATTTTGCCCGGGCAGCGCCGTTAGGCTACTCTTTTTCTATTTACAACTGCCAAGGTTGACAAAATATTTTAGGCTAATTGTTTTTAAGATGATAATTGTGTATGACCCGCGAAAGATGACATAAATATTCAAATTTCACTTGGCAGAGAAAAAAAAGGCTTCCTACAACTGGCCTAGATCATGAACAGAAGCTTGCGTCTCAAGTCATCACCGTACACGAGTGGCCGTTCGTGATAGGGGGACTGATGACTAAATTATATACATTACAGTGAGATGAACAGAGTGAGGGAATGTTCTCGGCCAAGTGTTTTTCAGTGAGACGCATGAGGGAAAGGCCAGTATCATACATAACCCATCACCGATGTATGCGGAGCTGTTTATGCTGTCTGAAGTGAATATATTGTGAAGTACTGTGTGTTAATTATCCGGCATTGACAATCAATGGGGGGATTGGGGGGGGGGGGGGGGCAAGCACAATCTGCGTCAGAAATATACATAATAGCATCATGTTATTAACACAGAAGTGTCAAGATGTGCTGTTTATGCTGGGGGAAAACCAGGAATATATGCACATTAGAACAATTTCAGCGACTATGAACTTAATATTTCAGCCAATGTATCATTTATTTCTTCACTTCATATGATACATAGCTCTGCAGTATGCAACTGATAAGATGCAGGGAGATATGCCAGGCACGAAACCGTGCAACATTTTGTTTATGGTGTCTGTGTGTAAATTCACTACGGGAATACATTGTTGTGAATATATGCACAAGTAAATGCTAGTTAGATATCCTGTACTATACAACAGGTAGTCAGTACTAAAGGGGCTATATTTTGTGTTTTTTCTAGGGGTTTCCTAGAAGGAAGTTTCATGTAAACAAATACTACTTTATTGCATTTCAGAAATAAAACAAATAATACAAAAGAAGGCCAGTCGAGTAGGTGGAAGTCAGAGACGTAGGAAGTCAGAGACGTAGGAGACAGAGACGTAGGAAGTCAGAGACGTAGGAGATAGAGACGTAGGAAGTCAGAGACGTAGGCGGCAGAGACGTAGGAAGACAGAGACGTAGGAAGTCAGAGACGTAGGAAGACAGAGACGTAGGAAGTCAGAGACGCAGGAAGTCAGACACGCAGGAAGTCAGAGACGTAGGAAGTCAGAGACGTAGGAAGACAGAGACGTAGGAAGTCAAAGATGTAGGAAGACAGAGACGTAGGAAGTCAGAGACGTAGGAAGACAGAGACGTAGGAGACAAAGATGTAGGAAGTCAGAGACGTAGGAAACAGAGACGTAGGAAGACAGAGACGTAGGAAGACAGAGACGTAGAAGTCAGAAACGTAGGAAGTCAGAGAGGTAGGAAGTCAGAGACGTAGGAGACAGAGACGTAGGAAGTCAGAGACATAGGAAGACAGACGTAGGAAGTCAGAGACGTACGAGACAGAGACGTAGGAAGACAGACACGTAGGAGACGGAGACGTAGGAAGTCAGAGACGTAGGATACCGAGACGTAGGAAGTCAGAGACATAGGAGACAGAGACGTAGGAAGACAGAGACGTAGGAGACAGAGACGTAGGAAGTCAGAGCTTAGGAGACAGAGGCGTAGGAGACAGAGACCTAGGAATTCAGAGACGTAGGAAGTCAGAGACTTAGGAGACAGCGACGTAGGAGACAGAGACGTAGGAAGTCAGAGACGTAGGAGACAGAGACGTAGGAGACAGAGACGTAAGAAGACAGAGACGTAGGAAGTCAGAGACGTAGGAAGTCAGAGACGTAGGAAGTCAGAGACGTAGGAGACAGAGAAGTAGGAGACAGAGACGTAGGAGACAGAGACGTAGGAAGACAGAGACGTAGGAGACAGAGACGTAGGAAGACAGAGACGTAGGAGACACAGACGTAGGAAGACAGAGACGTAGGAAGTCAGAGACGTAGGAGACAGAGACGTAGGAAGACAGAGACGTAGGAGACAGAGACGTAGGAAGACAGAGACGTAGGAGACAGAGACGTAGGAAGACAGAGACGTAGGAGACAGAGACGTAGGAAGTCAGAGACGTAGGAGACAGAGACGTCGGAAGACAGAGATGTAGGAGACAGAAACGTAGGAAGTCAGAGACGTAGGAAGACAGAGACGTAGGAAGTCAGAGACGTAGGAAGTCAGAGACGGAAGAGACTCCTTACTTCGGCATCAGCACACCGGATGTTTAAGAACATGCGTTCTTATCCATTCGGCCATGCTGATCTACACAGAGAGGGAATGAGGACCAACATCTTTCAGGCCATACATGCCATGACAACCAGACAGACGATGGCGATCATCCTCACCTAGACTGGCGGTTAACCGGGATACAGCCAGGTCTCATCATCTTGTTGTGAGACAAAATAGAGGTTTCAATAAAGCAATTTAAAACCCTGTCATAGTGAAAATGGAAGATATAGAGAGCAGTGGACATAAATAATCAGCTATTTCTTTTATTAGAGTGAGAGAGAGAGAGAGAGAGAGAGAGAGAGAGAGAGAGAGAGAGAGAGAGAGCGATAGAGAGAGAGAGAGAGAGAGAGAGAGAGAGAGAGAGAGCCACTGACAGAGACAGATACAGCCACAGAGAGAGAATGATACAGTCACAGACACACATACGTAAATACATACATACATACATTCACACATACATTCACACATGCACGCATACACGCACGCACGCAGGTAAGAACGTGCGTACGCACGTACGTACATACATACATACGTACGTACGCACGTACACACAAACACACACACACACTCACACACAGACAGACATACAGACAGACAGACATACAGACTTACAGACAGGCAGGCAGGCATGCATGCATGCCTGCCTGCCTGCCTGCCTGCCAGCCCGCCCGCCCGCGCGCCCACATACTTACACACACACACACACACTCACACGTACGCCTGCCTACCTGCCTGCCTGCATGCATGCATGCATACGCCACTGAGAGAAATTGGTTATTGACCACTTTAAAAAAAAAGTCGCTTAATAGTCGACAGGCTCGACTTCATTGCACCGGGTTTTTATCCCATATGGCTCGGTCTCTTTCCGCAGCACGGAAAGCGTCGCACAAAGCACGAACTCCTTAGCTTTAGCGACGACCCACAGGAGTCTTCGAAAAATTTAACTCGTGAACCGAAGGACGCGGCCCGGAATCGAACCCACAACCTTCGGAGCTCGAGTCAAACGGCTTGACCACTTCGCCACGGAGACTCCATATTGGCTACATCAACATCATCCTCCTTACGCACTCTCGTTTCTTTCTTGTTCAATAATCTGACATGAATCAGAGAAGGCACCCAGGCGGCACGTAAAAGAATAATTGCATAATTGCTTTCGTGGGTCATATTTCTATTCTCCTTGCGATAATTGTTACAAACACTTGAAGCTATTGAAACTGCCTGAGTAGTACTTTCACATTATCGATCTGCACTCATCGGTGTAGAAGATAGATTACAAGGCCCACTAGACTATATGCAAACCGAAAGCTTTAATACGGGGATTCCAACATAAGCAATCCAAATGACAACAGCGACTGGCTTAAGGAACACGTCTCTATTCATCAACTATAGCTTTCAAAACTCATAGATTGTCTAGCCACGCTCTAATCTTTACAAATACTATGTAGTTGTAAGAAAGTCAATCAATCTCAATGAATTTATTTCAGTCTGACAACCTCTGAATTGTTTTGTAAGATGGGCTATGGAGTCCTGGACGTTAAAAAGAAAACAGCGCTCCAGGGCCAGAAGGCATAAGATATGACGACATCAATAGGTGTACCTACAACGAGCTAGAGAAACTAGCAGACATGTACAACAACAGTATTGGGAATGCTAGCATCAAGGAGGAGTGGTTACACAGCTATCTGATTCCCTTGCCGAAGCCTGGCAACGACCACACAAAAATTCAGGGATATCGAGTAATAACCATGTAGAATACAACAGGTAAGCTGCTGGGGAAGGTAATTACCAGAAAAATATCAAGCCAGCTAGAAAAGCAAGGTGTTTTCCCACCTACCCTTTGAGGATACCGTCCCAAAAGAGAAACCAGGACCAATGCAGCATATTTTGCCCATGATGTTTATGAAGGTTTCCACTCAGGCATTGAAACCTTTGCTGCAGCGATTGATCTTGAGGACGCGTACAACAGAGTACCATTGGATTTTCTAATGCTTCAGCTTCTTGAACTCAAGATAAGTCCGTACCTCCTGCGAATCTACAACCATGGGCAGACTGCGAGAACAGCAAATCAAAAGAGGTGTGGCCAAACAAGAACACTACGCAGGAAGCCAAAGAAGATTGATAAACCAACACAGAACTTGGTGTCGTTAGCCGCTGCGGGGGTTTGCTGAGGAGGGGATCCGAGCACTTATGGACTGAATGGTTCGGTGTGCAATGAGGATGATCTGTCGACTAACTAACTAACTAACTAACTAACTAACTAACTAACTGACTGACTGACTGATTGACTGACTGACTAACTGACTGACTGACTGACTAACTGACTGACTGACTGACTGACTGACTGACTGACTGACTGACTGACTGACTGATTGACTGACTGACTGACTGACTGACTGACTGACTGACTGACTGATTGACTGACTGACTGACTGACTGACTGACTGACTGACTGACTAACTAACTAGGGCTATGGAGTTTACTTGGGTGCTCCCAGTTGCACATAACAGATGCTATGAGACTCTTTCGACTTGGATGATACTAATGAAACAAGAATACTTGACGTAACAACAAGAAAGAAACAGTGTTCTTTGCTCGTGTAATGAGAACAGAGGCATTGGAGAACATCGTGATGACCAAAAAGAACAGAGTTAGAAAAGAAAGATGCAGATGGGGAGAAATGATGCTGGGTGTTCTGATATGGTGACATGGAGTACTATCATTGTCCAATACTATCATTCGCAGGATCCTTAGCAAAGCCATTCGTCTTGTATTCAATTAGATGCAGATAGCGTACATTTACGAGGGTGAGTCAATAAGTAAGTCACACAGTTCTATGGGATGGCAGGTAACTGTAGTTGGTGTTTTCTACAGGTGTCATTAGGTGACAGCAACATCGAACTTTATATTTCCGTACGTCAGGTGGCGCTAGGTGTCTCATGCGCATGCGCAGCGCATACACAAAATGGCGACTGTACTTACGGAGTATACAACCAAAGAGCAACGTGCTGTTGTGCGTTTTGTTTTTGTTTATTTTTGGGTGGGCATAAGGACTGCCTGCAAAGGACATTCATAAGGAAATGCTTTCTGTTAATGCTGATAGATGTTTGTCTCGTAAAACGGTGCATAGGTGGGTAGCAAAGTTTTCTCAAGGACAGTCTAAATTTGTTGATGAAATCCGATCTGGTCGTCCTGTTGAGATTGCAACAGAAGCAACCGTGCAGCGGGTGAAGAAGATGATTAGAGATGAGAGGCGAGTAACGCCCACCTTACATCCCCGACTTAGCCCCTAACGATTTCCACCTTTTTGGTCCACTGAAAACCCACCATGGCGGCGGGAGATATTTCGCGAATGATGCCGAAGTTGAATGTGAAGTGAAAACGTGATTTAGAAAACAGAGCACGCAGTTCTATGCAACCGGTTTGGGAGGACTGATAAAACGATGGGATAAGTGCATCAATGTTGGTGGAAATTATGTTAAGAAATAAAGGGCCAATGTATGTATAAAAATAAACTGGTTTCAAGTTGTTATATTTTTTTTCTACAGCCATTTGTGACTTACGTATTGACTTCCACGCGTACATATTAGCTGTCAGGCGTGAGCTTGGCAAGCACTGTTGTAATAGCGATGTTTGTTGTAATAGCGATGTTTGTTGTAATAGCGATGTTTTGACTTTCACAGATTGATACCATTGAAAAGACATTATTCGATTCAGTGCCAAACAAACAGTAGCTTCTGTTGGTTCAAACATGGTCCACGATCACATGCACAAGTATTATAATGTAAATGTCCGTTCACTGATAATTGAAATTGCGGCGGATACCACGAAATAAAATATATGGCACGATGACCTTAGTATGGCGATATATCGCTCTTCTATACAAGTGTGGCCGGCTTTCTGGCCTAGAGGTTAGCGACTTTTCTCCGTAATCTCGTATACTCTCGTAAGTAACGTGACCACGGTGAGAATCAGCAGTGGTTCGAATCGCGTCGGTAACTTACGGGGTATGTGAGCCGGCCGCTCAGAATGGCAAACTACTGAGCGTAGTCCTGCCAAGAAGTCAACAATCAGCTGAAAGATGAAAGATGCTGATGTTGACAGCGATGTCCTGTAAAGGATATGCAAACGTTTTATACAAGTGTGAGGTGAAATTTGGCGATATATTATGCTTCGGCACTGAACCAATTATAAAGCCTAATTTAAGAAAAAGTGTTGAAGTCAAACGAACAAGAGACAGGCAGCGATACAAGTGGAGAAACAACATCCAGAGATAGCGATACACGTGGAGAGAAAACAACAAGAGATAGATAGCGATACAAGTGGAGATACGACATCAAGAGACAGACAGCGATACACGAGGAGAGAAAACATCCAGAGATGGACGGATATAAGTCTGCCAGAGTGCAACACAAAACCAGAGACAGAACGTTATACAGATTCATCGCAGCCAATCCTCATTGTGGAGATGACATTCGCTAGACTTAAGCTACTGAAGGAATTAAAATCCGGACATTCCGACCAGGCTCAAGATGCTGCGCTCTTCTCGCACACTTAAACTCTCATTGTTTATTCGTTCCTCTGTTTATACAGCTCATCTCCGACTGCAGTAGGAATTTGATTAGGCTTGCTTCCTCTAGATATATTCCATCCAAGGTAACGGTCCCTATCTACCCGTAGTTAGGTTTTCTTTCCTAACAATTTTGCCAGGGCAGCGACCTAACGGCCTTTGCGATGTCTAACTGCCACGAGATTTTTAACGAGCCCAACTTTCATTTGGAATTGCTAACATGCCCAACTTTCACACGGAATTGTTAACATGCCCAACTTTTTCACGGGTCCTCCTGTGTTTGCCTATCAGCGAAGGCTAGATATCCGATCTCACTAGCCAAAGATCAGGGGGACGTGTGATGTCATTAGATACCAGAGGGTCTTGGATCAATTCCCGATACCCCGGGAAGGTTAACCCGGTCAACAAAAGCCCGCAGAGTCGGATGTGTCGGCCTAACGGCGCAAGAACGCAGCTCTGCTGTAGGTGTCTCATGCGCATGCGCAGCGCAATGAAGAAGAAGAAGAAGAAGAAGAAGAAGAAGAAGAAGAAGAAGAAGAAGAAGAAGAAGAAGAAGAAGAAGAAGAAGAAGAAGAAGAAGAATTCCCGACACCTTCTGAGACATAATTGGACACCGGAACCTCTCAGCCACGGTTCCCGCCGACCTCTCATTGAACAAGACACCATACATGGGTAACCAGACGGTAGTTTGAGAAGCCCTGGTGTTAAAGCACATGGCTACTACATGTGAACTATTTCCAGCGCCTCGAACTAACCCAGCCACAAAAATATAACCGCTGTATAGCTTTGTCTTGATTACCACTCCACAGGAGATTGATAGGTCCGGCGATCGGGCCAGGCGCTGGAACGCTACCAGTCTAAACACTTCCCCCTAAATAGATTTAGTTCCTGGCTGTCAATGTGTGGGTTAAGACCCCTTAAAGCAGCCACCGTGGCTGCCCAGAGGGAGGTGCGGTTTATGTGAATTTGATTGTTTTATCCTATTACGTGGGATGAGCGCAAACAACAAATCACATAAGAATAGATGAGTCGTTATTTATTATCAGCAAGGATGAGTCAATCATAAATTCCCAGTTGGGGGAATAAGAGGGCGGAAAAGCGGGAGGGGGAGAGAGAAGTAGGAGCTGAAAGTAAAGTGTGAAAGTGTGGGTAGATGTGTGTATATGATGGCAGATTTTGTGGGTAATAACGCATGAGGAATGTGGTAAATTGTTCCGTAAACGTTTATGAAGATAACCAAAGTAGAGCAAGGTATAGACGCAATGGATATACGTGGCTGAAATCATTGTGCTCAAATGATGCAAGATAATTCGTCCAAATGATGACAGATAATTCATTTGAATGGATCCGTCTTATCATCAGAAGGCACACATCCGAATGACTCAGTCACTGATTTATGCTGCATAAAGAAATCTATAAAATCTCTGAGCTGAATTATCTTGACTGTAAAAAGCAAGAATTAACGGCAAATACGAGAAATGCAACCATAAAATATGGTACTCGGTCCACAGGCAACAACAATAGCAACAGAAACAGAAGTAACAACAACAACAATAACAACAACTACAATAATAATAATATTACGTTTATTAGGGGACACTTTGTTGCAATGGCTAGATATTGACACTAACAATGCATGAGAACGATCGAACAAGAGTTCCACCCACCTCTAGTCGTTCGCTACAAGAGGGAAAGATTGGGCGCTATTCCACCGTGTACTCAGGCCAGCAAAGTTGTAGTGCTCCCAACACTTCACATACCACAGCAGATCTCTGATACGGGACTGTAAAATACCTTTAAAAATGGAGAATAAATAGATAGTTGAAGAATACAAACCAGGTAACGTAAAAAGTATGTATCATTAATAAATAAATACCAGCACTTTGCTACCAGACAAAACATGTACTCTGGTATGTCTTTAGTGATTGTGAGATGGTCTATGATTCGCATTCGTATTTTGTCATCGGTAATATGCATATTTTCAATATATTTCTTCTATTTGTTTGCTGGTATTGTACCATAGGCTCCCGGGAAGGTTAACCCGGTCAACAAATGCCCGCAGAAGTCGGATGTGTCAGCCTAACGGCGCAAGAACGCAGCTCTGCTGTAAACAGGCACAACGCAATCGCGTCCGAAAAAAAAAAACTCCGGATGAACGCAGAAGAAGTACCATAGGCTCGTAATGCTGTTGTGCTGGTATTGTACCATAGTCTCTTAAAGCTGTTTTGCTGGTATTGTACCATATGCTCTTAAAGCCGTTGTGCTGGTATTGTACCCCAGGCTATTAATGCTGTTTTGCTGGTATTGTACCCTAGGTTATTAAAACTGTTGTGCCGGTATTGAACCCTAGGTTATTAATAATGTTTTGTTGGTGTTGTACCCTAGTTTTGTAAAGCTGTTGTACTGGTATTGTACCCTAAGTTGTTATTAATGCTGTTTTGATGGTATTTTAGCTTAGGTTATTAATGCTGTTGTGCTGGTATTGTAGCCTAGGTTATTAAAGCTGTTGTGCTGATATTGTGCCCTAGGTTATTAATGCTGTTGTGCTGATATTGTACCCTAGGTTATTAATGCTGTTTATCCTCTGCATTGCTGTACCAGGCTTCTTGTGACATCTGCTGAACAGTACCACGCGATATCGAATATGGAACCACTGTATTCACAGTTTGTGATTCCCAAAATGTTTTCTTTGTAGATTTTGATGGTTGATTGACACGTGGTAATCCAACAACTGCTGGGTAATTTGCGAAATGACGTCATGATTTCGTAACTCGAAGAGAGGAACATTGCAACTGAAGCTGCAAGTGCTACAGGACAGAGACACACTAGGTTGTTGAACACGTAGCACGGGGGAGGAGGAGTGGGAGGGGCGAGTACCAGCCTGGATGAGCGTATATCTCTAGAGAACCATGTGCTTTTAGCTAGAGTACTACAGAGTAAGACGTATACTTACTCTGGAAACTTGAACGATTGCCACGATTGATACGTTGCCAAATAATCACTACATAGAAAATACAGAGGTTACTTAGCTGAATCCTGTCTTGGTTGAATGTGTTTAAAGCGCTAGCCGTTTCATAACGATGCAACAGACAGTTTTCAAAATAATTGATCGTGAATGAAGGCATTCATTTCTGGATAGACTAGAACTGCACATCGAACCATTCCTTTTGAATCCTCACATCCGGCCGTCTTCACACTCATCAAACGGCTAGCGCTTTAGACACATTCAACCAAGACAGGATTCAGCTAAGTAACCTCTGTATTTTCTATGTAGTGATTATTTTATTAGTTTGGTGTCTGTGTTGTTTTGTTCTTTGCTGACGAAGACTTTGGCCGCAACTTTCATTTTGTTTCTTGTAGTCGTGTTCTAGTAAAGCTCACAATCTACTTATCGTATTTTGGTAATTCATTCGATTTATTGCCTGGCAAATTTCGCTGCATCTCGTCAGGTACATACTGCAGAATTCCCACAACATGGAGTAAAATAACTAGATACATCCTTTAAGCTGACATATATACAGGTAATGTCATTTGTCTACCACGGTAATTTTAAAATGACTATCATGTCTTTCTGTTTGCACAAAATTGGCCTTTGTAGATTAATCATACAATCTATGGTTTGTGTGTTCGGTATTCAAATTCACTACGGGAAAACATTGTTTTGATTTTCTGAAAAGTTATGTGTTAGTTGACTATTCTTCACTGGTCCACTACGTAGCTTTCGTCTGGCAGCGTCCCTTTTGATGTGGTATTCTTGCAATTTTGTCAAGTTGTAGATTCACAATCATTACAATATTACTCATCCAAATTAACTAATTATAACAGTATACTGTGAGGGCTGTTGGTTTGTCGAGACTCCTGTCTGTTCCACTTTTCATATGGGGCAGTGGGGATCATTTTGTGTGATATTCACTGGCAGAGGAAAGAGTACAATGGGGTGACCCTTTACAGTGAAGTTGGAACCGCGACTTACTTTACTTAATAATTATGGCAGCCGCAAATGAAACACACCCACGAAAGCCAGGAAGATGATCTTGGCGAATTGGGGCAGAGAACAATGATAAAACAAGTAAAAGTCACCGTAACGACGGCCGAAGCCAGAATATATACTACATAACATTCTGCCAGTTGGTAAACCAAAAATGAAAAGCCAGCATAAGAAAAGATAATAGTCATAAAACATAAATAAGCAACCCACAAGTAATCTTGGTGGAAACGATGTTAGTAATAAATATCCCGTGGATGTAAAAGACTGATATAACAGTGTTAATTGTTACAAGTGGCAAACACACGTTCATGGAGATATGTGATTTTTCTCATTCGACATTGAATCTTAGTGAGAGAGTATTGATTAAGAGATAACCAGGGTGTAAATTACGTTTTAGACTCATGACCAATAACTGTGCTACTCTTATCATAGAATGAACGCTTCTTCTGTGTCCGACTTCCTCCTCCTCCCTCGTAGCCTCTTCTTTCTTCTTCTTCCTCTTTTTCCCTACTCAAACTTCTTCTCCTTTTAAATCCTCATCTTCCTTCTTCTTCCGCCTCCTCCTTCTTCTTCCTCTTTTACCATTTATCCACGAATCGAACATAGCCACTCTGCCAGTTCACGTCAAATCTCCTATTCTTAGCTATCTCCAGAAGCTCGTCCCATGTCCTTCTCTGGGGTTCATCTCTTTCTCTCATTCTCTTCTCCAAATCTTTAAGGTGGCCTTCTATTTGTTTTAACCTGTGGGTTTGAGAGGAAAGACTTCCTATGTATATTATCAACTATATTTCCGGAAAATGTATCGTATTTAGCGTCACGGCATTTTCTTCCCCTTTTAACTCTGTTGAATGTATTTGATTCTTCTATACTGCACCCCCTGTATGAAGCCACGGACATTGTAAAGGGTCATAGACTAAGACGAGGCAGGACCTGGATGGCACAGACAGAAATATGTATACGTCAGGTGTGTGATCTGGAGGCCATCAATCGTAAAAAGGAGTGGGCTGAAGTGCCGGAAGACATGACGAACTGGCACAATGCAATAGTAACACTGGGTCGTGAGAGCAGAGAATGGGCAGCGGGCCGCACTGAGTTTGAAGTGCAACCGCTGATCCAGAGCAACACAGATCAAGGTGACATAGTCATCTACACCGATGGGTCAGTGGTGAGAAACAGACGTAGTGGTTTGGGGGGGGGGGAGGGGTGGCATAATGTAAACAACCTCCGATATGTTCAATTGCCTTTTTGATTTGCAGAAAATTAAATGGAGTTTGAAGACACGATAGATACGATAATTCGAAAAGAAAGAAAATAATATTCCTGGCATGTTATGAATGGATCTTATTACTGATTTGATCTCATATCTCTGGTAGAGCTATGCATACATATTTCAACAGATCGTCATGTCATTCCGCTGTTGTTGATATTTTACAATATCTGTATCACTTTTATGTTGAATTCACGAACATATTTTAATGTGTGCTATTAAGATGTTAGCAACTACGTAATTCACTCAGTGACTACACAATCTTTGGATCACTCCGAGATCACATCATCTTAGGGCCACTCAGAAATCACACAAACGTTGAGTCACTAAAAGACGACACAATCTTTGGGCCACTCAGAGATTACATACTCCGTGGGTTACATTGAAATATTACAATCGTCACATCACTCTCACATTACACAATATTCAGGTTACATAGAAGTTAAACAGATTCGAATACCTCATGGCATCATCTTCTGGATCACGCAGAGATACCAATTACTCTTTTGGTCACTCATAGATGAATTAATATTTGAGTACTCAAAGTTAACATATTCTTTATGGTTACTTCCACATTTCAGTTTCCACATACTCAGAGATACTAAGTACTGTTTTGGTCATTCAGAGATGACGTAATCTTTGAGCACTCAAAGGTAACGTAATCTTTATGTTTACTTCCAAGTTTTAGTTTCCACATACGAAGGCGGTCTATTTTGACCTCGAATAGGTAATCTCCCAAGACAAGTAAATAAAAAAAAAAAAGTAAAGGATCATTTTTGACGCCATAAGGTGTCGTTGATATATGGTGTCAAACACATATGTTTATAGACAAATCAGTATTCGGAGAGTGATGTTTTTAATATTACAACTGCCGCCTTCCCTTCTCATGCGATTTCCTGGTGCCCATTTAAAGCTGGGTCGATTGTACAATTCTACTTCGACGCGAATTTGAACGCAGCTAGTCATTGCGCTACAGTGGCTCCATTGTCTCAGGATACATATCATTAATTTCTTTTATTTTCCAAATAATTTTAAGAGAATAATGCGCTTCTGAATCCCCAACGATGCCGCTGGTGTCTAATTGCTTGCACATTGCCCGCGTACTTATAGAGATTTGACGTGCTTCCACAATTCCCCAGTAATATGTGTCTATTCCATTGTTCACATAGGGCAGTGAGGAGCATTTTGTGTGATATTCACTGGCACAGGAACGGAGCAATATGGGGACGACCCTTTGCCGTGAAGTTGGAACTGCGACTAACTAACTAACTAACTAACTAATGTGTCACACAGTAAACCAATCATTAACAAGTAGTAGTATCTCCTGTTCAAGACGTTGCAATCAGCCCAATCTTGTAATGGTTGTTTGTGATTTACTTGGCAATGTTCAGTAAGTTGCCATTAGCGGACGCTAGCGTAGTTGATAGGGAACTGTGCTGGTAATGTCATGAGCACGGTCGGACTCGGTTTTGACTTTTGAGCTTGTCGCCTGCGAAAGTGAGGGATAGATTGGCCATCCTGTCCTCATTGCATTCAGGCCTACAACATGTGAGTGTACTACAACATGTGAGTGCAGTACAACATGTGAGTGCGCTACAACATGTGAGTGTGCTACAACATGTGAGTGTGCTACAACATGTGAGTGTGCTACAACATGTGAGTGCAGTACAACATGTGAGTGTGCTACAACATGTGAGTGTGCTACAACATGTGAGTGTGCTACAACATGTGAGTGCAGTACAACATGTGAGTGCTCTACAACATGTGAGTGCAGTACAACATGTGAGTGTACTACAACATGTGAGTGTGCTACAACATGTGAGTGTGCTACAACATGTGAGTGTGCTACAACATGTGAGTGTACTACAACATGTGAGTGTACTACAACATGTGAGTGTGCTACAACATGTGAGTGTGCTACAACATGTGAGTGTACTACAACATGTGAGTGTGCTACAACATGTGAGTGTACTACAACATGTGAGTGTACTACAACATGTGAGTGTACTACAACATGTGAATGCGCTACAACATGTGAGTGCGCTACAACATATGAGTGCGCTACAACATGTGAGTGTGCTACAACATGTGAGTGTGCTACAACATGTGAGTGTGCTACAACATGTGAGTGTACTACAACATGTGAGTGCGCTACAACATGTGGGTGCGCTACAACATGTGAGTGTGCTACAACATGTGAGTGTGCTACAACATGTGAGTGAGCTACAACATGTGAGTGTGCTACAACATGTGAGTGTGCTACAACATGTGAGTGTGCTACAACATGTGAGTGTGCTACAACATGTGAGTGTGCTACAACATGTGAGTGGGCTACAACATATGAGTGTGCTACAACATGTGAGTGTGCTACAACATGTGAGTGTGCTACAACATGTAAGTGCGCTACAACATGTGATTGTGCTACAACATGTGAGTGTGCTACAACATGTGAGTGAACTACAACATGTGAGTGTGCTACAACATGTGAGTGTGCTACATATGAGTGTGCTACAACATGTGAGTGTGCTACAACATGTGAGTGTGCTACAACATGTGAGTGTGCTACAACATGTGAGTGTACTACAACATGTTGGTGCGCTACATATGAGTGTGCTACAACATGTGAGTGTGCTAAATCATGTGAGTGTGCTAAAACATGTGAGTGCGCTACAACATATGAGTGTGCTACAACATGTGAGTGTGCTACAACATGTGAGTGTGCTACAACATGTGAGTGCGCTACAACATGTGATTGTGCTACAACATGTGAGTGTGCTACAACATGTGAGTGAACTACAACATGTGAGTGTGCTACAACATGTGAGTGTGCTACATTTGAGTGTGCTACAACATGTGAGTGTGCTACAACATGTGAGTGTGCTACAACATGTGAGTGTGCTACAACATGTGAGTGTGCTACAACATGTGAGTGTACTACAACATGTTGGTGCGCTACATATGAGTGTGCTACAACATGTGAGTGTGCTAAATCATGTGAGTGTGCTAAAACATGTGAGTGCGCTACAACATATGAGTGTGCTACAACATGTGAGTGTGCTACAACATGTGAGTGTGCTACAACATGTGAGTGCGCTACAACATGTGATTGTGCTACAACATGTGAGTGTGCTACAACATGTGAGTGAACTACAACATGTGAGTGTGCTACAACATGTGAGTGTGCTACATATGAGTGTGCTACAACATGTGAGTGTGCTACAACATGTGAGTGTGCTACAACATGTGAGTGTGCTACAACATGTGAGTGTACTACAACATGTTGGTGCGCTACATATGAGTGTGCTACAACATGTGAGTGTGCTACATCATGTGAGTGTGCTAAAACATGTGAGTGTACTACAACATGTCAGTGTGCTACATATGAGTGTGCTACAACATGTGAGTGTGCTACAACATGTGAGTGTGCTACAACATGTGGGTGCGCTACAACATGTGAGTGTATTACAACATGTGAGTGTGCTACAACATATGAGTGTGCTACAACATGTGAGTGTGCTACAACATGTGAGTGTACTACAACATGTGAGTGTGCTACATATGAGTGTGCTACAACATGTGAGTTTGCTACAACATGTGAGTGTGCTACAACATGTGGGTGCGCTACAACATGTGAGTGTGCTACAACATGTGAGTGCGCTATAACATGTGAGTGTGCTACAACATGTGAGTGTACTACAACATGTGAGTGTGCTACAACATGTGAGTGTGCTACAACATGTGAGTGCGCTACAACATGTGAGTGTACTACAACATGTGAGTGTACTACAACATGTGAGTGTGCTACAACATGTGAGTGTGCTACAACATGTGAGTGTACTACAACATGTGAGTGTGCTACAACATGTGAGTGTACTACAACATGTGAGTGTACTACAACATGTGAGTGTACTACAACATGTGAATGCGCTACAACATGTGAGTGCGCTACAACATATGAGTGCGCTACAACATGTGAGTGTGCTACAACATGTGAGTGTGCTACAACATGTGAGTGTGCTACAACATGTGAGTGTACTACAACATGTGAGTGCGCTACAACATGTGGGTGCGCTACAACATGTGAGTGTGCTACAACATGTGAGTGTGCTACAACATGTGAGTGAGCTACAACATGTGAGTGTGCTACAACATGTGAGTGTGCTACAACATGTGAGTGTGCTACAACATGTGAGTGTGCTACAACATGTGAGTGTGCTACAACATGTGAGTGCGCTACAACATATGAGTGTGCTACAACATGTGAGTGTGCTACAACATGTGAGTGTGCTACAACATGTGAGTGCGCTACAACATGTGAGTGTGCTACAACATGTGAGTGTGCTACAACATGTGAGTGTGCTACAACATGTGAGTGTACTACAACATGTGAGTGCGCTACAACATGTGGGTGCGCTACAACATGTGAGTGTGCTACAACATGTGAGTGTGCTACAACATGTGAGTGAGCTACAACATGTGAGTGTGCTACAACATGTGAGTGTGCTACAACATGTGAGTGTGCTACAACATGTGAGTGTGCTACAACATGTGAGTGTGCTACAACATGTGAGTGCGCTACAACATATGAGTGTGCTACAACATGTGAGTGTGCTACATATGAGTGTGCTACAACATGTGAGTTTGCTACAACATGTGAGTGTGCTACAACATGTGGGTGCCCTACAACATGTGAGTGTGCTACAACATGTGAGTGCGCTATAACATGTGAGTGTGCTACAACATGTGAGTGTACTACAACATGTGAGTGTGCTACAACATGTGAGTGTGCTACAACATGTGAGTGCGCTACAACATGTGAGTGTACTACAACATGTGAGTGTGCTACAACATGTGAGTGTGCTACACCATTTGAGTGTGCTACAACATGTGAGTGTGCTACAACATGTGAGTGTGCTACAACATGTGAGTGTGCTACAACATGTGAGTGTGCTACAACATGTGAGTGCGCTACAACATGTGAGTGTGCTACAACATGTGAGTGTGCTACAACATGTGAGTGTACTACAACATGTGAGTGTGCTACAACATGTGAGTGTGCTACATATGAGTGTGCTACAACATGTGAGTTTGCTACAACATGTGAGTGTGCTACAACATGTGGGTGCCCTACAACATGTGAGTGTGCTACAACATGTGAGTGCGCTATAACATGTGAGTGTGCTACAACATGTGAGTGTACTACAACATGTGAGTGTGCTACAACATGTGAGTGTGCTACAACATGTGAGTGCGCTACAACATGTGAGTGTACTACAACATGTGAGTGTGCTACAACATGTGAGTGTGCTACACCATTTGAGTGTGCTACAACATGTGAGTGTGCTACAACATGTGAGTGTGCTACAACATGTGAGTGTGCTACAACATGTGAGTGTGCTACAACATGTGAGTGCGCTACAACATGTGAGTGTGCTACAACATGTGAGTGTGCTACAACATGTGAGTGTACTACAACATGTGAGTGTGCTACAACATGTGAGTGTGCTACATATGAGTGTGCTACAACATGTGAGTGTGCTACAACATGTGAGTGTGCTACAACATGTGGAAGCGCCACAACATGTGAGTGTGCTACAACATGTGAGTGTACTGCAACATGTGAGTGTGCTACAACATGTGAGTGTGCTACAACATGTGAGTGCGCTACAACATGTGAGTGTGCTACAACATGTGAGTGCGCTACAAAATGTGAGTGCGCTACAACTTGTGAGTGTACTACAACATGTGAGTGTGCTACAACATGTGAGTGTGCTACAACATGTGAGTGCGCAACAACATGTGAGTGTGATACATATAAGTGCGCTACAAGATGTGAGTGTGCTACAACATGTGAGTGTGCTACAACATGTGAGTGTGCTACAACATGTGAGTGCTCTACAACATGTGAGTGCTCTACAACATGTGAGTGTGCTACAACATGTGAGTGTGCTACATATGAGTGAGCTACAACATGTGAGTGTGCTACAACATATGAGTGTGCTACAACATATGAGTGAGCTACAACATGTGAGTGTGCTACAACATGTGAGTGTGCTACAACATGTGAGTGTGCTACAACATGTGAGTGCGCTACAACATGTGAGTGTGCTATAACATGTGAGTGTGCTACAACATGTGAGTGTGCTACAACATGTGAGTGCTCTACAACATGTGAGTGTGCTACAACATGTGAGTGCGCTACAACATATGAGTGTGCTACAACATGTGAGTGTACTACAACATGTGAGTGAGCTACAACATGTGAGTGAGCTACAACATGTGAGTGCTCTACAACATTTGAGTGTACTACAACATTTGAGTGAGCTACAACATGTGAGTGTGCTACAACATGTGAGTGTACTACAACTTGTGAGTGCGCTACAACATGTGAGTGCGCTACAACATGTGAGTGCTCTACAACATGTGAGTGTGCTACAACATGTGAGTGCTCTACAACATGTGAGTGCGCTACAACATGTGAGTGTGCTACATATGAGTGCGCTACAACATGTGAGTGTGCTACAACATATGAGTGTGCTACAACATATGAGTGTGCTACAACATATGAGTGAGCTACAACATGTGAGTGTGCTACAACATGTGCGTGTGCTACAACATGTGAGTGTGCTACAACATGTGAGTGTGCTACAACATGTGAGTGTGCTAGAACATGTGAGTGCGCTACAACATGTGAGTGCGCTACAACATGTGAGTGCGCTACAACATGTGAGTGTGCTACAACATGTGAGTGCGCTACAACATGTGAGTGTGCTACAACATATGAGTGTGCTATAACATGTGAGTGCGCTACAACATGTGAGTGCGCTACAACATGTGAGTGCGCTACAACATGTGAGTGCGCTACAACATGTGAGTGTCCTACAACATGTGAGTGCGCTACAACATATGAGTGTGCTACAACATGTGAGTGTGCTACAACATACGAGTGCGCTACAACATGTGAGTGTGCTACAACATACGAGTGCGCTACAACATACGAGTGTGCTACAACATACGAGTGCGCTACAACATGTGAGTGTGTTACAACATGTGAGTGTGCTACATATGAGTGCGCTACAACATGTGAGTGTGCTACAACATGTGATTGTGCTACAACATGTGAGTGTGCTACAACATGTGAGTGTGCTACAACATGTGAGTGTGCTACAACATGTGAGTGTGCTACAACATGTGAGTGTGTTACAACATGTGAGTGTGCTACAACATGTGAGTGCGCTATAACATGTGAGTGTGCTACAAAATGTGAGTGCGCTACAACATGTGAGTGTGCTACAACATGTGAATGCGCTACAACATGTGAGTGTGCTACAACATGTGAGTGTGCTACAAAATGTTAGTGTGCTACAACATGTGAGTGCGCTACAACATGTGAGTGTACTACATATGAGTGCGCTACAACATACGAGTGCGCTACAACATGTGAGTGTGCTACAACATGTGAGTGTGCTACAACATGTGAATGTGCTACAACATGTGAGTGCGCTACAACATATGAGTGTGCTACAACATATGAGTGCGCTACAACATGTGAGTGTGCTACAACATGTGAGTGTGCTACAACATGTTAGTGTGCTACAACATGTGAGTGTGCTACAACATGTGAGTGTACTACAACATGTGAGTGTTCTACATATGAGTGTGCTACAACATGTGAGTGTGCAACAACATGTGAGTGTGCTATAACATGTGAGCGTGCTACATATGAGTGCGCTACAACATGTGAGTGTGCTACAACATGTGAGTGTGCTACAACATCTGAGTGTGCTACAACATGTGAGTGCGCGACAACATGTGAGTGCGCTACAATATGTGAGTGTGCTAAAACATGTGAGTGTGCTACAACATGTGAGTGTGCTACAACATGTGAGTGCCCTACAACATGTGAGTGTGCTACAACATGTGAGTGCGCTACAACATATGAGTGTGCTATAACATGTGAGTGCGCTACAACATATGAGTGTGCTACAACATGTGAGTGCGCTACAACATGTGAGTGCGCTACAACATGTGAGTGCGCTACAACATGTGAGTGTACTACAACATGTGAGTGTGGAACAACATGTGAGTGTGCTACAACATGTGAGTGTGCTACAACATGTGAGTGTGCTAAATATGAGTGTGCTACAACATGTGAGTGCGCTACACCATATGAGTGCGCTACAACATGTGAGTGTGCTACATATGATTGCGCTACAACATATTAGAGCGCTACAACATGTGAGATTGCTACAACATGTGAGTGCGCTACAACATGTGAGTGTGCTACAACATGTGAGTGCGCTACAACATGTGAGTGTGCTACAACATGTGAGTGCGCTACAACATGTGAGTGTGCTACAACATATGAGTGTGCTATAACATATGAGTGCGCTACAACATGTGAGTGCGCTACAACATGTGAGTGCGCTACAACTTGTGAGTGCGCTACAACATGTGAGTGTGCTACAACATACGAGTGCGCTACAACATGTGAGTGTGCTACAACATACGAGTGCGCTACAACATGTGAGTGTGTTACAACATGTGAGTGTGCTACATATGAGTGCGCTACAACATGTGAGTGTGCTACAACATGTGATTGTGCTACAACATATGAGTGTGCTACAACATGTGAGTGTGCCTACAACATGTGAGTGTGCTACAACATGTGAGTGTGCTACAAC
Organism: Cepaea hortensis; assembly: GCA_963921405.1. Classification (NCBI taxonomy): domain Eukaryota; kingdom Metazoa; phylum Mollusca; class Gastropoda; order Stylommatophora; family Helicidae; genus Cepaea; species Cepaea hortensis. The sequence continues at coordinate 58,112,222 of OY992886.1, forward strand.
ATGTGAGTGTGTTACAACATGTGAGTGTGCTACAACATGTGAGTGCGCTATAACATGTGAGTGTGCTACAACATGTGAGTGCGCTACAACATGTGAGTGGGCTACAACATGTGAATGCGCTACAACATGTGAGTGTGCTACAACATGTGAGTGTGCTACAAAATGTTAGTGTGCTACAACATGTGAGTGCGCTACAACATGTGAGTGTACTACATATGAGTGCGCTACAACATACGAGTGCGCTACAACATGTGAGTGTGCTACAACATGTGAGTGTGCTACAACATATGAGTGTGCTACAACATATGAGTGCGCTACAACATGTGAGTGTGCTACAACATGTGAGTGTGCTACAACATGTGAGTGTGCTACAACATGTGAGTGTGCTACAACACGTGAGTGTACTACAACATGTGAGTGTTCTACAAATGAGTGTGCTACAACATGTGAGTGTGCAACAACATGTGAGTGTGCTATAACATGTGAGTGTGCTACATATGAGTGCGCTACAACATGTGAGTGTGCTACAACATGTGAGTGCGCTACAACATGTGAGTGTGTTACAACATGTGAGTGTGCTACAACATGTGAGTGTGCTATAACATGTGAGTGTGCTACAAAATGTGAGTGCGCTACAACATGTGAGTGTGCTACAACATGTGAATGCGCTACAACATGTGAGTGTGCTACAACATGTGAGTGTGCTACAAAATGTTAGTGTGCTACAACATGTGAGTGCGCTACAACATGTGAGTGTACTACATATGAGTGCGCTACAACATACGAGTGCGCTACAACATGTGAGTGTGCTACAACATGTGAGTGTGCTACAACATGTGAATGTGCTACAACATGTGAGTGCGCTACAACATATGAGTGTGCTACAACATATGAGTGCGCTACAACATGTGAGTGTGCTACAACATGTGAGTGTGCTACAACATGTTAGTGTGCTACAACATGTGAGTGTGCTACAACATGTGAGTGTACTACAACATGTGAGTGTTCTACATATGAGTGTGCTACAACATGTGAGTGTGCAACAACATGTGAGTGTGCTATAACATGTGAGCGTGCTACATATGAGTGCGCTACAACATGTGAGTGTGCTACAACATGTGAGTGTGCTACAACATCTGAGTGTGCTACAACATGTGAGTGCGCGACAACATGTGAGTGCGCTACAATATGTGAGTGTGCTAAAACATGTGAGTGTGCTACAACATGTGAGTGTGCTACAACATGTGAGTGCCCTACAACATGTGAGTGTGCTACAACATGTGAGTGCGCTACAACATATGAGTGTGCTATAACATGTGAGTGCGCTACAACATATGAGTGTGCTACAACATGTGAGTGCGCTACAACATGTGAGTGCGCTACAACATGTGAGTGCGCTACAACATGTGAGTGTACTACAACATGTGAGTGTGGAACAACATGTGAGTGTGCTACAACATGTGAGTGTGCTACAACATGTGAGTGTGCTAAATATGAGTGTGCTACAACATGTGAGTGCGCTACACCATATGAGTGCGCTACAACATGTGAGTGTGCTACATATGATTGCGCTACAACATATTAGAGCGCTACAACATGTGAGATTGCTACAACATGTGAGTGCGCTACAACATGTGAGTGTGCTACAACATGTGAGTGCGCTACAACATGTGAGTGTGCTACAACATGTGAGTGCGCTACAACATGTGAGTGTGCTACAACATATGAGTGTGCTATAACATATGAGTGCGCTACAACATGTGAGTGCGCTACAACATGTGAGTGCGCTACAACTTGTGAGTGCGCTACAACATGTGAGTGTGCTACAACATACGAGTGCGCTACAACATGTGAGTGTGCTACAACATACGAGTGCGCTACAACATGTGAGTGTGTTACAACATGTGAGTGTGCTACATATGAGTGCGCTACAACATGTGAGTGTGCTACAACATGTGATTGTGCTACAACATATGAGTGTGCTACAACATGTGAGTGTGCCTACAACATGTGAGTGTGCTACAACATGTGAGTGTGCTACAACATGTGAGTGTGTTACAACATGTGAGTGTGCTACAACATGTGAGTGCGCTATAACATGTGAGTGTGCTACAACATGTGAGTGCGCTACAACATGTGAGTGGGCTACAACATGTGAATGCGCTACAACATGTGAGTGTGCTACAACATGTGAGTGTGCTACAACATGTGAGTGTACTACAACATGTGAGTGCGCTACAACATGTGGGTGCGCTACAACATGTGAGTGTGCTACAACATGTGAGTGTGCTACAACATGTGAGTGAGCTACAACATGTGAGTGTGCTACAACATGTGAGTGTGCTACAACATGTGAGTGTGCTACAACATGTGAGTGTGCTACAACATGTGAGTGTGCTACAACATGTGAGTGGGCTACAACATATGAGTGTGCTACAACATGTGAGTGTGCTACAACATGTGAGTGTGCTACAACATGTAAGTGCGCTACAACATGTGATTGTGCTACAACATGTGAGTGTGCTACAACATGTGAGTGAACTACAACATGTGAGTGTGCTACAACATGTGAGTGTGCTACATATGAGTGTGCTACAACATGTGAGTGTGCTACAACATGTGAGTGTGCTACAACATGTGAGTGTGCTACAACATGTGAGTGTACTACAACATGTTGGTGCGCTACATATGAGTGTGCTACAACATGTGAGTGTGCTAAATCATGTGAGTGTGCTAAAACATGTGAGTGCGCTACAACATATGAGTGTGCTACAACATGTGAGTGTGCTACAACATGTGAGTGTGCTACAACATGTGAGTGCGCTACAACATGTGATTGTGCTACAACATGTGAGTGTGCTACAACATGTGAGTGAACTACAACATGTGAGTGTGCTACAACATGTGAGTGTGCTACATTTGAGTGTGCTACAACATGTGAGTGTGCTACAACATGTGAGTGTGCTACAACATGTGAGTGTGCTACAACATGTGAGTGTGCTACAACATGTGAGTGTACTACAACATGTTGGTGCGCTACATATGAGTGTGCTACAACATGTGAGTGTGCTAAATCATGTGAGTGTGCTAAAACATGTGAGTGCGCTACAACATATGAGTGTGCTACAACATGTGAGTGTGCTACAACATGTGAGTGTGCTACAACATGTGAGTGCGCTACAACATGTGATTGTGCTACAACATGTGAGTGTGCTACAACATGTGAGTGAACTACAACATGTGAGTGTGCTACAACATGTGAGTGTGCTACATATGAGTGTGCTACAACATGTGAGTGTGCTACAACATGTGAGTGTGCTACAACATGTGAGTGTGCTACAACATGTGAGTGTACTACAACATGTTGGTGCGCTACATATGAGTGTGCTACAACATGTGAGTGTGCTACATCATGTGAGTGTGCTAAAACATGTGAGTGTACTACAACATGTCAGTGTGCTACATATGAGTGTGCTACAACATGTGAGTGTGCTACAACATGTGAGTGTGCTACAACATGTGGGTGCGCTACAACATGTGAGTGTATTACAACATGTGAGTGTGCTACAACATATGAGTGTGCTACAACATGTGAGTGTGCTACAACATGTGAGTGTACTACAACATGTGAGTGTGCTACATATGAGTGTGCTACAACATGTGAGTTTGCTACAACATGTGAGTGTGCTACAACATGTGGGTGCGCTACAACATGTGAGTGTGCTACAACATGTGAGTGCGCTATAACATGTGAGTGTGCTACAACATGTGAGTGTACTACAACATGTGAGTGTGCTACAACATGTGAGTGTGCTACAACATGTGAGTGCGCTACAACATGTGAGTGTACTACAACATGTGAGTGTACTACAACATGTGAGTGTGCTACAACATGTGAGTGTGCTACAACATGTGAGTGTACTACAACATGTGAGTGTGCTACAACATGTGAGTGTACTACAACATGTGAGTGTACTACAACATGTGAGTGTACTACAACATGTGAATGCGCTACAACATGTGAGTGCGCTACAACATATGAGTGCGCTACAACATGTGAGTGTGCTACAACATGTGAGTGTGCTACAACATGTGAGTGTGCTACAACATGTGAGTGTACTACAACATGTGAGTGCGCTACAACATGTGGGTGCGCTACAACATGTGAGTGTGCTACAACATGTGAGTGTGCTACAACATGTGAGTGAGCTACAACATGTGAGTGTGCTACAACATGTGAGTGTGCTACAACATGTGAGTGTGCTACAACATGTGAGTGTGCTACAACATGTGAGTGTGCTACAACATGTGAGTGCGCTACAACATATGAGTGTGCTACAACATGTGAGTGTGCTACAACATGTGAGTGTGCTACAACATGTGAGTGCGCTACAACATGTGAGTGTGCTACAACATGTGAGTGTGCTACAACATGTGAGTGTGCTACAACATGTGAGTGTACTACAACATGTGAGTGCGCTACAACATGTGGGTGCGCTACAACATGTGAGTGTGCTACAACATGTGAGTGTGCTACAACATGTGAGTGAGCTACAACATGTGAGTGTGCTACAACATGTGAGTGTGCTACAACATGTGAGTGTGCTACAACATGTGAGTGTGCTACAACATGTGAGTGTGCTACAACATGTGAGTGCGCTACAACATATGAGTGTGCTACAACATGTGAGTGTGCTACATATGAGTGTGCTACAACATGTGAGTTTGCTACAACATGTGAGTGTGCTACAACATGTGGGTGCCCTACAACATGTGAGTGTGCTACAACATGTGAGTGCGCTATAACATGTGAGTGTGCTACAACATGTGAGTGTACTACAACATGTGAGTGTGCTACAACATGTGAGTGTGCTACAACATGTGAGTGCGCTACAACATGTGAGTGTACTACAACATGTGAGTGTGCTACAACATGTGAGTGTGCTACACCATTTGAGTGTGCTACAACATGTGAGTGTGCTACAACATGTGAGTGTGCTACAACATGTGAGTGTGCTACAACATGTGAGTGTGCTACAACATGTGAGTGCGCTACAACATGTGAGTGTGCTACAACATGTGAGTGTGCTACAACATGTGAGTGTACTACAACATGTGAGTGTGCTACAACATGTGAGTGTGCTACATATGAGTGTGCTACAACATGTGAGTTTGCTACAACATGTGAGTGTGCTACAACATGTGGGTGCCCTACAACATGTGAGTGTGCTACAACATGTGAGTGCGCTATAACATGTGAGTGTGCTACAACATGTGAGTGTACTACAACATGTGAGTGTGCTACAACATGTGAGTGTGCTACAACATGTGAGTGCGCTACAACATGTGAGTGTACTACAACATGTGAGTGTGCTACAACATGTGAGTGTGCTACACCATTTGAGTGTGCTACAACATGTGAGTGTGCTACAACATGTGAGTGTGCTACAACATGTGAGTGTGCTACAACATGTGAGTGTGCTACAACATGTGAGTGCGCTACAACATGTGAGTGTGCTACAACATGTGAGTGTGCTACAACATGTGAGTGTACTACAACATGTGAGTGTGCTACAACATGTGAGTGTGCTACATATGAGTGTGCTACAACATGTGAGTGTGCTACAACATGTGAGTGTGCTACAACATGTGGAAGCGCCACAACATGTGAGTGTGCTACAACATGTGAGTGTACTGCAACATGTGAGTGTGCTACAACATGTGAGTGTGCTACAACATGTGAGTGCGCTACAACATGTGAGTGTGCTACAACATGTGAGTGCGCTACAAAATGTGAGTGCGCTACAACTTGTGAGTGTACTACAACATGTGAGTGTGCTACAACATGTGAGTGTGCTACAACATGTGAGTGCGCAACAACATGTGAGTGTGATACATATAAGTGCGCTACAAGATGTGAGTGTGCTACAACATGTGAGTGTGCTACAACATGTGAGTGTGCTACAACATGTGAGTGCTCTACAACATGTGAGTGCTCTACAACATGTGAGTGTGCTACAACATGTGAGTGTGCTACATATGAGTGAGCTACAACATGTGAGTGTGCTACAACATATGAGTGTGCTACAACATATGAGTGAGCTACAACATGTGAGTGTGCTACAACATGTGAGTGTGCTACAACATGTGAGTGTGCTACAACATGTGAGTGCGCTACAACATGTGAGTGTGCTATAACATGTGAGTGTGCTACAACATGTGAGTGTGCTACAACATGTGAGTGCTCTACAACATGTGAGTGTGCTACAACATGTGAGTGCGCTACAACATATGAGTGTGCTACAACATGTGAGTGTACTACAACATGTGAGTGAGCTACAACATGTGAGTGAGCTACAACATGTGAGTGCTCTACAACATTTGAGTGTACTACAACATTTGAGTGAGCTACAACATGTGAGTGTGCTACAACATGTGAGTGTACTACAACTTGTGAGTGCGCTACAACATGTGAGTGCGCTACAACATGTGAGTGCTCTACAACATGTGAGTGTGCTACAACATGTGAGTGCTCTACAACATGTGAGTGCGCTACAACATGTGAGTGTGCTACATATGAGTGCGCTACAACATGTGAGTGTGCTACAACATATGAGTGTGCTACAACATATGAGTGTGCTACAACATATGAGTGAGCTACAACATGTGAGTGTGCTACAACATGTGCGTGTGCTACAACATGTGAGTGTGCTACAACATGTGAGTGTGCTACAACATGTGAGTGTGCTAGAACATGTGAGTGCGCTACAACATGTGAGTGCGCTACAACATGTGAGTGCGCTACAACATGTGAGTGTGCTACAACATGTGAGTGCGCTACAACATGTGAGTGTGCTACAACATATGAGTGTGCTATAACATGTGAGTGCGCTACAACATGTGAGTGCGCTACAACATGTGAGTGCGCTACAACATGTGAGTGCGCTACAACATGTGAGTGTCCTACAACATGTGAGTGCGCTACAACATATGAGTGTGCTACAACATGTGAGTGTGCTACAACATACGAGTGCGCTACAACATGTGAGTGTGCTACAACATACGAGTGCGCTACAACATACGAGTGTGCTACAACATACGAGTGCGCTACAACATGTGAGTGTGTTACAACATGTGAGTGTGCTACATATGAGTGCGCTACAACATGTGAGTGTGCTACAACATGTGATTGTGCTACAACATGTGAGTGTGCTACAACATGTGAGTGTGCTACAACATGTGAGTGTGCTACAACATGTGAGTGTGCTACAACATGTGAGTGTGTTACAACATGTGAGTGTGCTACAACATGTGAGTGCGCTATAACATGTGAGTGTGCTACAAAATGTGAGTGCGCTACAACATGTGAGTGTGCTACAACATGTGAATGCGCTACAACATGTGAGTGTGCTACAACATGTGAGTGTGCTACAAAATGTTAGTGTGCTACAACATGTGAGTGCGCTACAACATGTGAGTGTACTACATATGAGTGCGCTACAACATACGAGTGCGCTACAACATGTGAGTGTGCTACAACATGTGAGTGTGCTACAACATGTGAATGTGCTACAACATGTGAGTGCGCTACAACATATGAGTGTGCTACAACATATGAGTGCGCTACAACATGTGAGTGTGCTACAACATGTGAGTGTGCTACAACATGTTAGTGTGCTACAACATGTGAGTGTGCTACAACATGTGAGTGTACTACAACATGTGAGTGTTCTACATATGAGTGTGCTACAACATGTGAGTGTGCAACAACATGTGAGTGTGCTATAACATGTGAGCGTGCTACATATGAGTGCGCTACAACATGTGAGTGTGCTACAACATGTGAGTGTGCTACAACATCTGAGTGTGCTACAACATGTGAGTGCGCGACAACATGTGAGTGCGCTACAATATGTGAGTGTGCTAAAACATGTGAGTGTGCTACAACATGTGAGTGTGCTACAACATGTGAGTGCCCTACAACATGTGAGTGTGCTACAACATGTGAGTGCGCTACAACATATGAGTGTGCTATAACATGTGAGTGCGCTACAACATATGAGTGTGCTACAACATGTGAGTGCGCTACAACATGTGAGTGCGCTACAACATGTGAGTGCGCTACAACATGTGAGTGTACTACAACATGTGAGTGTGGAACAACATGTGAGTGTGCTACAACATGTGAGTGTGCTACAACATGTGAGTGTGCTAAATATGAGTGTGCTACAACATGTGAGTGCGCTACACCATATGAGTGCGCTACAACATGTGAGTGTGCTACATATGATTGCGCTACAACATATTAGAGCGCTACAACATGTGAGATTGCTACAACATGTGAGTGCGCTACAACATGTGAGTGTGCTACAACATGTGAGTGCGCTACAACATGTGAGTGTGCTACAACATGTGAGTGCGCTACAACATGTGAGTGTGCTACAACATATGAGTGTGCTATAACATATGAGTGCGCTACAACATGTGAGTGCGCTACAACATGTGAGTGCGCTACAACTTGTGAGTGCGCTACAACATGTGAGTGTGCTACAACATACGAGTGCGCTACAACATGTGAGTGTGCTACAACATACGAGTGCGCTACAACATGTGAGTGTGTTACAACATGTGAGTGTGCTACATATGAGTGCGCTACAACATGTGAGTGTGCTACAACATGTGATTGTGCTACAACATATGAGTGTGCTACAACATGTGAGTGTGCCTACAACATGTGAGTGTGCTACAACATGTGAGTGTGCTACAACATGTGAGTGTGTTACAACATGTGAGTGTGCTACAACATGTGAGTGCGCTATAACATGTGAGTGTGCTACAACATGTGAGTGCGCTACAACATGTGAGTGGGCTACAACATGTGAATGCGCTACAACATGTGAGTGTGCTACAACATGTGAGTGTGCTACAAAATGTTAGTGTGCTACAACATGTGAGTGCGCTACAACATGTGAGTGTACTACATATGAGTGCGCTACAACATACGAGTGCGCTACAACATGTGAGTGTGCTACAACATGTGAGTGTGCTACAACATATGAGTGTGCTACAACATATGAGTGCGCTACAACATGTGAGTGTGCTACAACATGTGAGTGTGCTACAACATGTGAGTGTGCTACAACATGTGAGTGTGCTACAACACGTGAGTGTACTACAACATGTGAGTGTTCTACAAATGAGTGTGCTACAACATGTGAGTGTGCAACAACATGTGAGTGTGCTATAACATGTGAGTGTGCTACATATGAGTGCGCTACAACATGTGAGTGTGCTACAACATGTGAGTGCGCTACAACATGTGAGTGTGTTACAACATGTGAGTGTGCTACAACATGTGAGTGTGCTATAACATGTGAGTGTGCTACAAAATGTGAGTGCGCTACAACATGTGAGTGTGCTACAACATGTGAATGCGCTACAACATGTGAGTGTGCTACAACATGTGAGTGTGCTACAAAATGTTAGTGTGCTACAACATGTGAGTGCGCTACAACATGTGAGTGTACTACATATGAGTGCGCTACAACATACGAGTGCGCTACAACATGTGAGTGTGCTACAACATGTGAGTGTGCTACAACATGTGAATGTGCTACAACATGTGAGTGCGCTACAACATATGAGTGTGCTACAACATATGAGTGCGCTACAACATGTGAGTGTGCTACAACATGTGAGTGTGCTACAACATGTTAGTGTGCTACAACATGTGAGTGTGCTACAACATGTGAGTGTACTACAACATGTGAGTGTTCTACATATGAGTGTGCTACAACATGTGAGTGTGCAACAACATGTGAGTGTGCTATAACATGTGAGCGTGCTACATATGAGTGCGCTACAACATGTGAGTGTGCTACAACATGTGAGTGTGCTACAACATCTGAGTGTGCTACAACATGTGAGTGCGCGACAACATGTGAGTGCGCTACAATATGTGAGTGTGCTAAAACATGTGAGTGTGCTACAACATGTGAGTGTGCTACAACATGTGAGTGCCCTACAACATGTGAGTGTGCTACAACATGTGAGTGCGCTACAACATATGAGTGTGCTATAACATGTGAGTGCGCTACAACATATGAGTGTGCTACAACATGTGAGTGCGCTACAACATGTGAGTGCGCTACAACATGTGAGTGCGCTACAACATGTGAGTGTACTACAACATGTGAGTGTGGAACAACATGTGAGTGTGCTACAACATGTGAGTGTGCTACAACATGTGAGTGTGCTAAATATGAGTGTGCTACAACATGTGAGTGCGCTACACCATATGAGTGCGCTACAACATGTGAGTGTGCTACATATGATTGCGCTACAACATATTAGAGCGCTACAACATGTGAGATTGCTACAACATGTGAGTGCGCTACAACATGTGAGTGTGCTACAACATGTGAGTGCGCTACAACATGTGAGTGTGCTACAACATGTGAGTGCGCTACAACATGTGAGTGTGCTACAACATATGAGTGTGCTATAACATATGAGTGCGCTACAACATGTGAGTGCGCTACAACATGTGAGTGCGCTACAACTTGTGAGTGCGCTACAACATGTGAGTGTGCTACAACATACGAGTGCGCTACAACATGTGAGTGTGCTACAACATACGAGTGCGCTACAACATGTGAGTGTGTTACAACATGTGAGTGTGCTACATATGAGTGCGCTACAACATGTGAGTGTGCTACAACATGTGATTGTGCTACAACATATGAGTGTGCTACAACATGTGAGTGTGCCTACAACATGTGAGTGTGCTACAACATGTGAGTGTGCTACAACATGTGAGTGTGTTACAACATGTGAGTGTGCTACAACATGTGAGTGCGCTATAACATGTGAGTGTGCTACAACATGTGAGTGCGCTACAACATGTGAGTGGGCTACAACATGTGAATGCGCTACAACATGTGAGTGTGCTACAACATGTGAGTGTGCTACAAAATGTTAGTGTGCTACAACATGTGAGTGCGCTACAACATGTGAGTGTACTACATATGAGTGCGCTACAACATACGAGTGCGCTACAACATGTGAGTGTGCTACAACATGTGAGTGTGCTACAACATATGAGTGTGCTACAACATATGAGTGCGCTACAACATGTGAGTGTGCTACAACATGTGAGTGTGCTACAACATGTGAGTGTGCTACAACATGTGAGTGTGCTACAACACGTGAGTGTACTACAACATGTGAGTGTTCTACAAATGAGTGTGCTACAACATGTGAGTGTGCAACAACATGTGAGTGTGCTATAACATGTGAGTGTGCTACATATGAGTGCGCTACAACATGTGAGTGTGCTACAACATGTGAGTGTGCTACAACATCTGAGTGTGCTACAACATGTGAGTGCGCTACAACATGTGAGTGCGCTACAATATGTGAGTGTGCTACCACATGTGAGTGTGCTACAACATGTGAGTGTGCTACAACATGTGAGTGCGCTACAACATGTGAGTGTGCTACAACATGTGAGTGCGCTACAACATGTGAGTGTGCTATAACATGTGAGTGCGCTACAACATATGAGTGTGCTACAACATGTGAGTGCGCTACAACATGTGAGTGCGCTACAACATGTGAGTGCGCTACAACATGTGAGTGTACTACAACATGTGAGTGTGGAACAACATGTGAGTGTGCTACAACATGTGAGTGTGCTACAACATGTGAGTGTGCTACATATGAGTGTGCTACAACATGTGAGTGCGCTACAACATATGAGTGCGCTACAACATGTGAGTGTGCTACATATGAGTGCGCTACAACATATGAGTGCGCTACAACATGTGAGTGTGCTACAACATGTGAGTGTGCTACAACATGTGAGTGTGCTACAACATATGAGTGCGCTACAACATGTGAGTGTGCTACATATGAGTGCGCTACAACATATGAGTGCGCTACAACATGTGAGTGTGCTACAACATGTGAGTGTGCTACAACATGTGAGTGTGCTACAACATGTGAGTGTGCTATAACATGTGAGTGTGCTACAACATGTGAGTGTGCTACAACATGTGAGTGTACTACAACATGTGAGTGTGCTACAACATGTGAGTGTACTACAGCATGTGAGTGTGCTACAACATGTGAGTGTGCTACAACATGTGAGTGTACTACAACATGTGAGTGTGCTACAACATGTGAGTGTATTACAACATGTGAGTGTGCTATAACATGTGAGTGTACTACAACATGTGAGTGTGCTACAACATGTGAGTGTACTACAACATGTGAGTGAGCTACAACATGTGAGTGCGCTACAACACCAGAGAGCCATGGCAGGAAACTATTTCGGGAGAACTGAAGTATTTATTATTGTAGTTTGCCATTGCAAAGTTTGGAGAGAACAATAATGGAGGAGTATATACCTTGGAAGAGAGGAAGAGGAAGACCAACAAGAAGATGGGTGCAGGATGTGGCGGATGGTCTCCAGATGGGTGTATTCGACGCGGACATCTTGTTTATGATCGAGAGATTTTCCCGAAGATTGTTATGGGAGCGAGGTTCTGCACAGGACATACTACTGAATGAATGAATGAATTGTTTTCTGAGCAGCCGACACCTCATGCCAACGAAATCAGAGTAAAGTAACCTGCTTCTCAAAAGCTTCAGCTGATTTCAACGAACCATTAGGTTAACTATATATTAAACTATATTGCAAATACATTAATTGCTTTCCCGTGAACCCCATTAAAGTTGTTTTAATAACTTAGTCATGCACAAACATACAGAGAGATTAGGCCACATTATACGCCAAAGCCATGTAAAACTGAGGACAATGATTGTTTAGTCAGCATATCATATTGCCAGCTTATCATACAGAACAGATTGACAGGACGTTTTAGTATTTGTGGTAATACCAAAGCAAGCCAACGCACTCTTTGCCTCACATTATGTCTGGCAAATGCTCTAATTATAGAGTCCCAGTGAGGATAATTTATGGTTATGTCGGCCTTAACAAACCAAATGAATTAACATACTAGATGATATCTTTATTTTTCTACAAATTAAGCTTTATCATTTCTATGAGTGATATAACTAGGAAATTACAGAGACCTTTCATCAAGCTTAACATTGTGAGAATTCAAACCTCTATCCTGCGCTATATAGTGTAGTGAGCTGCCAAATGAAGACATTCCTTCGCAATAGATCTACGACACTTACCAAACGAGCCCTTTAATGTTATGACATATCCATACTACTGTCTGCATGTATAGGCGTTGAATACAAGTAAGAAACCTGAGGTCGTTGAATTGTTCTTTCTAAGGATATTTAAACCACCAGAATGGATAAGAATGTAGTATCTCGGGCTACAGTTCACGGGTGTTAAAGATGAAGTATTGGGCGCATTAGTTCAGTCACTATGTGGATACGAGGATATAGGTTCCGTCGCTCTGCTATTGAGTTGAGTGTGTGGAGCGACACCGTGAGCTGTGAATTTCGCGTTGAGTGCTTTTACATCTGCACACGGCTGTCTGTAGCGTGAACTGCATGTTCAGAAAAACGGCTGCCGGTCGGTCACTGAACTAACTGGGTTGCCTTATGTAGTAATGTGTGGCTGGGGTTTGTAGTGACAGCCGCTTCCATCGATGATGAACTGTAATTTTCGTGGCGGACTTTTGTGTTGGCATTCTGGCAGCGGCATTATGCATAGTATACCTGTGCGATCTGTTGTTTGTCGAGACTCTTTGTTCCACTGTTTACATGGGGCAGTGAGGAGCATTTTCTGTAATATTCACTGGCACAGGAACGGAGCACAATAGGGCGACCCTTTTTCGTGAAGTTGGAACCGCGACTAACTAACTAACGACGATAATGGCTTATAGTCGGACGAGAGTTAGACGCCTGCGATCATCGACCTTTAAGAGGACAACAACTGGCCACCTATTTCTCCGTGTGCTGAGTGAGGCCTACAAACTGTGATAGTCCTAGCATATCACAGACCCATAGCTCGCTCCTGCTTTGGGACTTTAAAAATAAGCTGAAGTAGCTCTAAATCAGAGCGTGCGAAGTGTAAGGTTTTCACGTACATCAGGCTACGACATTATGAGGTCGTGTAGCTAGTTCCCTTCGTCACACTATTCCTTCAAATATAATTCACACTAACTACGATTGCATTGAAGAAGCGAATGAAATCAGAACATTCTACACAATTGTATGTACATGACTAGCAGCCATCTTTGGTAGTATAATGAGAAGAGACCCATTGATGACTAGAATGATCAGCGATGAAAGTTGTTTACCAGTAAACACTGGTTGTATAACACTGACAATAGGCACGGATGAGGGTTGTCAAACACAGGACTGCAGAGAGAGAGAGAGAGAGAGAGAGAGAGAGAGAGAGAGAGAGAGAGAGAGAGAGAGAGAAGGGGAGAGAAGGGGAGAGAAAGAGAAAGAGAGAGACAGAAAGAGAGAGACAGAGAGAGAATACTAGATGACTCAGCGGTGTGGCACGGAGAGCACTCTACCAAAGATCTACTCTAGTAATGATTGTCTCTACCAAAGATCGACTCTACCAATGATTGTCTCTACCAAAGATCGACTCTTTCAATGATTGTCTCTACCAAAGACTGACTCTGCCATTGATTGTCTCTACGAAAGATGTACTAACTATTGATTTTCTCTACTAAAGATCTACTCTACTGTGAACCATTACTCATGAGTCAAAGTATAACCAAGCTAACCCTTTAACAAACAATGAAGATATACTGCAGCATAAACCAAATTCTCTAGAAGCATAACATTAAAGAAATACTGAGCACATAGACCAGGTGATAACAAAGTCCAAACCAGGTGATAACAAAGGCTGCGATGTGGGTGATGGTGGCGGCAAATTGTGAGCAGCGACATCTATATCTTCTTTCCGAGGGTCTGGTCATTTCTGTTTTGGAGTATGTGATGAAGATCCTGACTCTCAGTCATAAACAGATGTAAAGGATACAGAACGAAGCTATGCGTATTATTCTTGGATATACAAGAGATACAGCATGCAGGGCGATGAGCTACTTTCTTGATATTACAACTCCTGGGGACAGAATACAAATTTACAGAGCACGTGCCTACCTGAGAGTCAACGCAAACACAAAACATCCACTGATTAGCGAAATTAAGAAGATAAAGGGCAGCTGGTGAAAAAGAGGAAGGTCGCGAATAAGTCACGCCGAAGACATTATTCAACAGGCGTGTTAACCTGAGGACTTAGAACCTGGCGAAGAGTGGGTACAAGTGCCAACATAGTTCTGTACGTCCTTTTCAGTTTGCATCCAACTAGACAGAAAATGCAGACAAGAAAACTCGGCTGCTGTGGAGGCGGAAGTACAGGCTTTGATATTAGAGAATCCTTTAGAGGGTGATGCTGTCATTTACACAGACGGCTCGACGTTCGACAAGTGAGATGTTCATGGGCCTTTACGGCTCAGGTCGGAGGGAGAGTTATGAAGCAAGATTCTGGTTCTTTTGCTTTGACCACAAGTAGCCTGACTATAGAAGTCATGGCAGTAAGTAAAGCAATAACATGGCTCGAGACACAGACATTCACAATTATGTGCAATCGCTAGTGGATATTTCTCCACATTGGCAGAAAATGTTTGGCAATTTACAAATTTGCCTGTATATTGTACTGTATCTACAAAATCTTTTCTAAGACCAATCAAAGTACTGCCAGAATCAAGGAGGACTTGGCATGGTTTGTTATTTACTACACCATTGTGAAAGTTTAGTGTTCCTCTAGAGGAAATCACAGCAAATACAATTTTCACATGGAACAGTATGGCCACATTTTAAAACGCCATCTGCGTGAAATCTATCACATATCTCAAAACGAGATGCAGCGAAATATGCCAGGCAATAAATCGTGCAATCTATTGTTTGTGTCTTCGTTATTAAAATTAAATATGTTGATCGCTGATAGAGCGTTATCTTCTGGTTGTACACTCTCTTCACAATCACTCTCATTTTCTGACGAGGTGTCAATTAGTGCTGCATTTGCACTTTTCAACATTCGCCGACCTTCACAACCTGCTGAATAATGTCCCAGACTTTTATCCCCCCCCCCCAAAAAAAAAAAAAACAACAACACATTTTATAGCTCTCTTGTAATTGTTTCGTTTGGTCTGTTGTTTATTGACCATCATCTCTAAATGAGCTTGATACCCTGGATTATTATCGCACATTTGAAATTGATGGTGTAAAAGTTTACAGTATGGACATGGTGATAAGTTTGACTTTTATTTGCTTTTATAAGTGAATGTTATCGTTGGTTTGACATTTGCTGCAGCTACTTTGTCATTCTCACTTGTATTTAATGTACAAATATCTCTGTTTGATGCGAAGTACGCAGACCCTTTCCGTTCTAACTGCTCAATTGTTTCACAATCTGATTGTTGCAAAAATTTGGCACATGGGGTTGGAATAGATGATATAATTGTATTCATTATCATCAAATCTCTTAAGTTCTCAAAACTTTTGTTCACTTTCGCAGCATTTATCCATTTATTAAAAATATCTTGAACTTGTGACACATAGACAACGAACGTTTCGTTGGATTTAGGTTTTAAATTAGAAAATTTGACATGATAGCCAAGAAATGTTGCATGGTTCTCTGGTGGATATAAACATACTCTTTTTCAGTTCTTGTGGTATAGTCTCAATGACTTTTAATGGTTCTAGAGCAAGATTTCGAATATCATTGCCCAGTATTCCTTCGGAATCTCATGGTATTGCATTTGTGTTTCGAAATTCTCAGACCAGGCTGTCCCCTGCACAGAATGGTGTTACAATACCCTGATATTTCTTAAATTTGTTTTCTTCTTCTTTACTTTTCAATTTATTTGTTGAATATGTGCTTGTGACTCAACCTCTATTTTTGTCATCTTTATTTGTTTTTCAGACTCAATATTTAACTGCTTCTCTTTCAATTTGATTTCTTCTGCTAGCTACAATTCTTTTAATTTAGTTTCTTCTGCCTTATTTTTCGACTCAATTTCTAATTGTTTCTCTTTCAATTTGGTTTCTTCTGCTAGTTGTAATTCTTTCAATTTGGTTTCTTCTGCTAGTTGTAATTCTTTTAATTTGGTTTCTTCTGCTTGTTGAGCTAATTCTAATTCCTTATTTTTAGACTCAATTTCTGCTAATTCTTTTTTATGCAGGCGCTCCTGTGCCCTTTCTTCTCTCTCTGCGGCAGAAATCGCTTTAAATCTGCTCTCAGCCCAGACTGCAAGCTTGTCGCCTGAATAACCTAATTCCTTACCCGCTTCTACACAATCTTTGAATGTTGATATTTTCACAGTTTTCTTTTATAACAATTTCACTGAAAACTAGTTTATTTCACTTGATTACTTCAACTGAGTATGTGGTAATCTTTTACAATGTTATATACAGCAGAAAAAAAAGTAGAGTGCTCCTTTAATCTGCAATATACATATTAAAGTACTTATCTGGGATAGATGGATTTTCTTCAGTGCCACAACTGGTTTTCCTGCTGTTAGGAGAAATACAATACTCGGCAATATGTGATCTATACATGGATGTACATCTTTCCTGTAGTGGGAACAAAAAATATTAGTATCGTGGAAAGATGTATCTGTCAAATGTCATACATTAGAGGAAAGAAAATATATTGACAATTTTGTTGAGAACAACTATGTATACTTTTTGTCAGTCATATTGTTCTCTGTCTGGGATATATACTTGTCGTCGTATTAACTGCCAAATAAACTATTCACTGCTTACTGGTTCTATCGAAAGCGGACGATTACACCCAAATACACTCTTAACTGCTTCGTCAACCTATTGTTTTGGGTTCGAATCTGAAAGGACGATTGCTCCTAAATAAACTCGCCTGTCAACGTCCTATAAATATAGGTAACCTTAGGTCATCATTCTACACATGACAGTGAGTCTTTCTACATGCACTAAGTAAGATATCAAGCGGTCGCATGTAGTATAACATTATTTATTCGTCCCAAACGGCAGTATCAATTACATGAATACATACTATCAAATTACGCACAAATTATATCACAATTTGTATCACAATCTTATATCTACAACAATGGCAAGTGACTCACAGCCATAGCAGTCATTCGTGCGCTCATAATACAGTTCACTCTCATTCCTCGCACTTAATAACTCCTGCTATATTCGCTCGGCAAGGCTAGCTTTCACAACGGCAATTAATACACTCGCTCACTCAGTCGCATACTTCTTTCCTCTATCACGTCCAGTCCCAGTCTGCCCCTTCTGGTGATCGGTCTGATAGTCACGTGGTGCTTGACCGCGTGTCCCATGTGATAGTCGTGCTGCGTCGGTAGTCTTGCCGTACTAGGTGTCCGGTCTTGTTGTCTCAGGTCATTCAGTGCAAGGTTGTACTGTCAGTCAAGCACGCAGTCCTGTCTATCTATCTGTGTCCTGTTTATAGCTGGGTCTTGTTGTCCCGTCTGTGTCCTGTCTATGACATATCTATTGTCCTGTCGTATGTCCTCTCTCGCACTCCCCAACACGCTGACTGACTGACTGACTAACTAACTAACCAACCAACCAACCAACCAACCAACCAATTAACTAACTAACTAACTAACTACCTAGCTAGCTAACTACCTAGCTACCTAGCTAACTAACTAACTAACAAACTAACTAACTAATTATTAAAGAAATCACTTATCCTTACAATAAAAGTTGTTCCTGGTTATGTCACAGTTACGGGCTGAATAATATATTCAACCAGATATGTTTTAACTCCTGGAAATCTTGGGATATGCTACGGACATTAGTAAAGAAGTAAACGCTAAATTGATGTCTGTGGTTGAACATGATCTTCTGCGCTGCAGGAAATGACCCAAAATATGAGTGGGTTCTGAACGATATCTACTAACTGTCATGGAGGCATACTGTGTTAGCCACTGAGTTGTTGGAAGCTGACACTTGTAACATATTTGATAAACGTTGGTCTTGCAAGCATTGGTTGACATCTGGCGCTAGAACTGTCTCCATGCATAGCATGTACAATAGTAGTCAGCTATCTATTAGAATATTCTATCGTTTGCTAGTCATGACCCTCTTTTATAATAGTCGAACACAACAGAACATTCCACACTAGCCAAGCTGTTTCTGCTGTTCTTAAACAAAATGATGATTTGGCCCCATCACCAACTGTCGTTATGTTGATTTGTTATATATAGGGTCTTTATCTCGTGGTTTTCCTATATTCGTGATTCCAAATCTGACTGCTAAGTTCTCTTCGTGTGTTTTCTGTAGCTCGTTGATGTGATGTTGGTTAATACTTCTAATTTCTTCTAATTCTTCTAACAAATAATTACCGTCTGCCTCACGCTCCGAAGGTTGTGGGTTCGATTCTGGGCTACGTCTTTCGGTTCACGAGTGCATTTATCTCGGAGACTCCTGGGGTCATCTCCGGAGCTACGAAGTTCGTGCTTTGTGCGATGCTTTCGGCATGCTTTCTTGCGGAAAGAGACCGAGCCATATGGGATAAAACTCGGTGCAATGAAGTCGACCCTGTCGACATATAAGCGACGTTTTTTTAAAGCCTCTTGACTTTTAAGACTTGTTTTTTAATACTTCTAATTACTCTATCGTGATCCCATCTCGTCCAGAAATATTTAATTTCTTCATATAGTGATATAATCGGTGATGTCTTCGATTAGCACAGGTAGACCACCTAAGTTATTTTCTTCTATTACAATTCACCTAACTCTCTTATTATTCATCCTTTATAATTTATTTCTTTATCATACCATCCTCTTCCGTCACTACCTTTTCTGTCTGTGATTTTAAACATCCTGTATTTAATCTTGTTGTTCTGCCTGTCAAATCACTGATTTGTCTGTCCTTGCCTTCGGGATTATCTAATTTCTTTAAATGTTGACTTCAATTGCTAGATGAAGCAGACGGCTGAATGTAAATGTTGACTTCTATGATTAATTTACTTAGTGAAGAATCACAGGAAATGACACAAGTTGGTGCAAGATAAATCATTGCCTGCGTTCAAGCGGTTTCAACTCTCAGGCCTGTACAACATATTGTTGTAACTCGAATTGTTTTGTCATGTATGTACAACTTGCTGCTTCAACTCTAACATCGTGTTGCAACTCGAAGTATGTGCGGTCTGTTGTTGTAACTATAAGTATAGATAACGTGATGCAAATCCAAGTGTGTACAACATGTTGCAACTCTAAGTGTGTACCTGTTGCATCTCTAAGTGTGTACAATATGTTGCTGCTCTAAGTGTGTACCTGTTGCATCTCTAAGTGTGTACAATATATTGCAACTATAAGTGTGTACCTGTTGCATCTCTAAGTGTGTACAATATATTGCAACTATAAGTGTGTACCTGTTGCATCTCTAAGTGTGTACAATATGTTGCAGTTCTAAGTGTGTACAATATGTTGCAGCTTTAAGTGTGTACAATATGTTGCAGCTCTAAGTGTGTACAATATGTTGCAGTTCTAAGTGTGTACAATATGTTGCAGCTCTACGTGTGTACAATATGTTGAAGCTCTACGTGTGTACAATGTGTTGCAGCTGTAATCGTGAACAGTGTCTACAATGTGTTGCAGTTATAAGTGTCTACAATGTGTTACAGCTCTAAGTGTGTACAACATGTTGCAGCTCTAAGTGTGTACATTATGTTGCAGCTCTAAGTGTGTACAATATGTTGAAGCTCTAAGTGTGTATAGCATGTTGCAGCTCTAAGTGTGTACAAAATGTTGCAGCTATATGTGTGTACAGTATGATGCAGCTGTAAGTGTGTACAATATGTTTCAGCTCCTAAGTGTGTACAATATGTTGCAGCTCTAAGTGTGTACAATATGTTGCATCTCTAAGTGTGTACAATATATTGCAGTTCTAAGTGTGTACAATATGTTGCAGCTTTAAGTGTGTACAATATATTGCAGCTCTAAGTAGCTCCCCAGGTACCTCCACAGCGGCAAAACTCTACAGTCGTAGGGCAGTGCGTCGAAAGCTCATTAGAGCGCGTTTATTGTATTATCAGCGCAGTCTCCTATTTCACCATCGCGCCCGCTCATGTCCTATTAAACATAACATGTTCTAAAACAGGCACCTGTTATAATGCCATCACATTGTATAGGCCTGAATACACGAAGGAATAGGCTACCAGTCGTCCCGACCATGCTTAGTAGTAGCAGGCCTCTTTCAGTCCTGTAGGACTGTAGAGTTGGGCCGCTGAAGAGGCACCCGGCATCACCGCTGGCGACTATATACTCCAATGCGAGAGAGACAATCTCTGTCACAGTTTACGCATCTGTAAGACGAGGCTTGTCCCGCAGTAAGTGACTGCATTGTATGCCTGTGTCTCCTATCCTCAGTTTGTTGGATCAGATTGCACTCAAAGAGTAACAGTCCTTTTCGTACACCTCTTCTCCAGGAACATCTGTCTGTTGCAACTCATTCCCACGTATATGTATCTATGCCCAGGGTTTTCATATCTTGTTTACACACATCCCTATATTGCAATTGGGGTCTTTCGTTTGGCTTCTTCCTAATGGCTGGTTCTCCATGTAGGAGATCTTTGGGAGTAAGTTCATCCTCCATTCGAGATACGTGGCCCAGCCACCGGAGGCGTCTCTGCTTGAGGAGGGAGTGCACTGTGGTAATATCCGCTCTTTCAAGCACGTGTTTATTATGTGGTCTTTCCACGATATGCCTAGGATACGTCTCAGACATCTCATATGGAAGGAATTCAACTTTCTTTCCTGTCGTGTGTACGAGGTCCAGGATTCAGACCCATAGAGTAGTGAGCTAACAACATGAGCTTTATAGACAGGACCGTGCTTAGTGCACAGTGATTCAGTGGCCTGTTGTTTGTCCTTTGTTCAATTCAAACAGTCCGCACTAAGGGTGCCTTGAACCCACACCCTCAGTTCTCTTGTGGCACCTGAATACCTTGAGCAGGTCTGTCTTGATATAATCTACGGCTATAACGTAATCAGGAGCCGTTGTAGAGTTGTGGCTAGAATTTTGCCTGCCGGCCCCATGGTCATAAGTTTGAAACCGCATCTGAGAAGAATTTAAAAATTGACCTCAGAACCCATATTGACCAAGCTACAATGGGTACCAGTAAATGTCTTGGGAAGTAAAAGCGACAGTCGTGACATTGAACACATTGCCCCTCGAGTGCCGATTGATCCTTAACACGGGTCTAGCACCATATGCCTATATCATCTCAAAGCGTGTACAAGAGTCTGTTGTTTACTTTGTTTCTTAACTCTCATTACCACAGCTTCCCGCTATTGATTTTCTGAAGCATAACCTGGTGACTGGCAACAATGATATCTCCAGTGTCCAATCTCAAATACACTTTGCAACAAAGATTTGCTTTAACCGCAGCTGCAAGGACTCGCATACGGGATACTGCCTTTACCTACGCTACTGTGCCTTGCTACGATCATCATCAAGTGCCGTGCCGACTGGCGCAGGCGTTCATAACTCTCCACAGATCTCGGTCTTTGGTTTTCTGGATCAACTCTGCTGTTGATATTCCTCCATGCCACCGTCGCAATCCATCCAGCATCATTTCTCGTGGTCTGCCTCTGCCTCTCTCTCCCTCGATCTTTCCAGTTGTCACGATTCTCTCCAGCGCCTCTCTTCTCATCACATGACCAAAAATAGCTGTTTGTCTCTTTCTTATTGTTATATATATAATGTTCTAGATTCGTTAGCCTCTTTAAGGCATTCGTTGTTAGTTACTTTGGCAGTCCAAGGAATTCGCAACATTCGTCTAAGGAACCACATCTCTGTTGCTTTCAATATCTTCCTAATTTGCTCATTTATATTCCAAGAATCACAGCCATACAGCAAAATAGGTTCTACATAGCTCTTCAGAACACTCTTTCTTACATTCATATGTAATTGCATAAAATATTCTTCAGTTTCTGAAATGCAGCCTTTGCTTGCCCTATTCTGCTCTTGATCTACGTTGTGCATCTTCCATCTGATGTTATAAATGGCCCTAGGTATTTAAAACTATCCACTTGGTGAAGAATTTTTCCTTCTATCTATATTTCACATTTGGGTGTCACCTGTTTCTTTGATATCACCATTGTTACTGTTTTCTTGATATTCAAAAAGAGTCCTTTCTTGCTACGATATATCTTAGAAATCCTCATGACAATGTCCAAACTTGTGCAAACATCATATGCACATATTACAGGATTTGCCGGCGACACACTACATGACACTAACAGTGTCGATTTTTGAGGTTCATATGTCTACGTCACTTAGGTAGA
>OY992886.1:58140527-58383027 GCA_963921405.1 Cepaea hortensis
TCACATTTATTGACTCCCTCAAACACTCATCATCATGTGCTAAAATCACATTTATTGACTCCCTCAAACACTCATCATCATGTGCTAAAATCACATTTATTGACTCCCTCAAACACTCATCATCATGTGCTAAAATCACATTTATTGACTCCCTCAAACACTCATCATCATGTACTAAAATCACATTTATTGACTCCCTCAAACACTCATCATCATGTGCTAAAATCACATTTATT
The DNA here is from genome assembly GCA_963921405.1 of Cepaea hortensis. Classification (NCBI taxonomy): domain Eukaryota; kingdom Metazoa; phylum Mollusca; class Gastropoda; order Stylommatophora; family Helicidae; genus Cepaea; species Cepaea hortensis. The sequence goes on from OY992886.1 coordinate 58,140,764, forward strand.
GACTCCCTCAAACACTCATCATCATGTGCTAAAATCACATTTATTGACTCCCTCAAACGCTCATCATCATGTGTTAAATCACATTTATTGACTCCTTCAAACGCTCATCATCATGTGCTAAAATCACATTTATTGACTCCCTCAAACACTCATCATCATGTGCTAAAATCACATTTATTGACTCCTTTAAACGCTCATCATCATGTGCTAAAATCACATTTATTGACTCCCTCATACACTCATCATCATGTGCTAAAATCACATTTATTGACTCCCTCAAACGATCATCATCATGTGCTAAAATCACATTTATTGACTCCCTCAAACGCTCATCATCATGTGCTAAAATCACATTTATTGACTCCCTCAAACACTCATCATCATGTGCTAAAATCACATTTATTGACTCCCTCAAACACTCATCATCATGTGCTAAAATCACATTTATTGACTCCCTCAAACGCCCATCATCATGTGCTAAAATCACATTTATTGACTCCCTCAAAATCTCATCATCATGTGCTAAAATCACATTTATTGACTCCCTCAAATACTCATCATCATGTGCTAAAATCACATTTATTGACTCCCTCAAACACTCATCATCATGTGCTAAAATCACATTTATTGACTCCCTCAAACACTCATCATCATGTGCTAAAATCACATTTATTGACTCCCTCAAACACTCATCATCATGTGCTAAAATCACATTTATTGACTCCCTCAAACACTCATCATGTGCTAAAATCACATTTATTGACTCCCTCAAACACTCATCATCATGTGCTAAAATCACATTTATTGACTCCCTCAAACACTCATCATCATGTGCTAAAATCACATTTATTGACTCCCTCAAACGCTCATCATCATGTGCTATGTCGATAAGTGTTGGAGGTCATGTTTCGCCATCTCACATCATACAAGTTTATGCACCAACAACAGACAGCAGTGATGACAGCATCGATGAATTGTATAATGATTTGGAGAATACCTTCAGGAAATGCATATATTCAGAATTAGATACCGTAATGGGTGACTTTAATGCAAAAGTTGGAAATCAACAAGACGGATGCACAGTTTGCAAATTTGGGCCCTTAGGGAACATAATTACAGCGAGGTTGCATACTTATACACAGGGAAAAATAGCATGATATGATTATAGGAAACACCTGGTATCATCAACATCCAAAGAGAGGGAGGAGTCCTGACCATAAGATCAGAAACCAGATTGATTACATCATCATCAACAGATGATTTCGACATGCGTTAAAAGTCGCAAAAACTACGTGTATACCAAGCGCAATCTGCTACAGCAACCATAGATTAGCCATAAGCAATATGAATATATTAATTTAACGTAGAGGTCAATAAAAGATGTGATGCAGCTCATCATAGAAGAACATACTGTATCACAGGCAATAGACATGAGAGGAATGGCAACAGGTGGACACAACCGCAACAATATAAGATATGTAGATGATACAGTATTTATGCAGATAATGAACATGGTCTGCAGCATGTAGCGGATGTTATTATAGCACACATGTAGCAATTGGGATATCATGATATTTTATGAAATAAAGTAGTAATTATCCTCTTAAAGTAAACAGACAAATCGCAATGTAACATCTAAGTAAATGAAACAATTCGTAAACAATTGACCTATCTGTGAAGTATCATATCATGTATGGAAGGCGCCTTAAGCTATTAGAATAAGAATCACCACGGAAAAGGTAGACTTTTGCAAAATAAAAAAAAAAATAATAATAAACAAATGCTCACCATTAAAAGGATGCTGACTGCATTGAGAGAATGAGTTTAGAGTGTGAGATAATGAGAGTTAAAGTGTTCTAAGTATAAACTAATATGCTACATGCATGTGAAACAGTGACAACAAGTAGATAAGCTTAGAAGTATCTAATGGCAGTGAAAATGTGGTTTCTGAGAAAAATGTAAAGAGTATTATGAACAGGTAGAAAGACAAACAAGAAAGTATTTCTAGAAACAAAATGGAAGCCACATTAATTTGAGAAATGAGTTAAGATGTTTAGACACATTATATGGAGAAATAAAGCTGAAGAATTAGTGACAATTGTCAAAATTGATTGGAAAATAGTACAGGTGTGACTAAGACATAAATAAATAGACAGACGTAACAAACAATATTGGTGTTCGTGTGAGACGGCGAACCATGACTGTCCACGCTTATCTGCACGGCACACGATGAGTGACACAGGACACAATAGGTACCGCCAAGAACGAAAGTAAACATGACAATACATTGATGTATTTTCTATATCTACCATGCTTCCCGTGAATGACGTGTGTGTCAAAAACATACTCACTTATTATTTGTAATGGTTTGATTTCAATGTAGTCCATGTACATCGTTCGGCCAACAAAGCAAGAGAGGCAAGTAAGAGAAATAAAAAGAATCAAAATCTGTTCTACTGATAGCTTGTAACTATTATTGTGTTTAGTGTGTGTGAGCGCGCTGGCGCTTGCGCGTGTGTGTATTTATTTGAGTATTGTTTTTCTCATTAAAGTTCCCTGTGATAGGGAATTTTGTCCAGCAAATATAAGCTCAATAGTGAAATGAAGAATGATGACGGAAGTCAATAAATCAGCAAGAACCCTCGAATTAACGCATAATCACGTATATTCATAGACAGGATGATAAGAACCATATAATTCATAATAATCATGGTATACCACATAATCTCATTTATGAGTGGCTGTGCTGCAATGACGGATGAGTTCATAGTCACGATCTTCTATCGTTCCCCATCTTTCATAGTTCATTAGGTGTATCTTTGCCGTAGCCCAGTCATTCTTTAATGATATTAGTTCAGATCTGTTTTCTCGTCTTACTCTAAAGCCATTCTTTAATGTTACTAATTTATAAATGTTTTCCGTCTGCCTCGTCAGCTATTCTTTAATTTTAGTGTTTTAGAATTATATTTCATCGACATATTTAGCCTTTCTTTAACACTGTTGGTCCAGAATTGTGTTTCAACGACCCCGTTAAACTTTCTTTAATATTGTTGATCCAAATTTGTCTTTGATCGACATCTTTAGCCTGTCTACTGTTGGTCCAGAATTGTGTTTCATCGACATCTTTAGCTTGTCTTTACTATTGTTGGCCCGGAAATATGTTTCATCGACATCTTTAGCCTTTCTTTAATATTTTTGGTCTAGAATTATGTTTTAACGACCTCTTTAGCCTTTCTTTAATACTGATGTTCTAGAATTATGTTTCATCGATCTCACTTGTTTTTAAATGGTGCATATCCCTTACAAGACGTTGCAGTCAACACAAGCATTTTTTTCAGCTGTTGTTGATTTACTAGGCAAGTTTTACGTGCAGTAGTTTGCCATTGCTTTCTGAATGACCGGCTCACATACCCTCGTAAGTTACCAGCGCGGCGCGATCCGCTGTCGAATCTCGCGCAGCTGTTTTCTCCACGTGGACATACGGGATTACGAACAACGTTGTTAACGCCTTGGCCAGGGAGACGGCCTCATTAGACTTTCTTTAATATTATAAACATACTTTAGACTCTCTTTAATATTTTTAGTCCAGGATTATGTTTCATCGGCCTCTTTAGCCCTTCTTTAATATTATTGGTCTAAAATTTTGTTTCATCGATCTCTTTAGCCTTTCTTTAATATTGTTGGTCCAGAATATGTTTTATCGACCTCTTTAGTCTTTATTTACAACTATTTGTCCAGAATTGTGTTTCATAGACCTCTGTAGCCTTTATTTAAAAAGATGTCTAGAATTGTGTTTCATCGAACTCTTTAGCCTTCCTTTAATATTTTTTTTAAAAATCCAGAATTATGTGTCATCGGCCTACATAGCCTTTCTTTAATAATAATTATTCAAAATTGTGTTTCATCGACCTCTTAAGCCTTTATTTAAAAAAATTATCCATAATTGTGTTTCATTAGCCTCTTTAGCATTTCTTTAATATTGTTGGTTTAGAATTTTGCTTTATCGACCTCTTTAGACCTTCTTTAATATTGTTGGTCTAGGATTATGTTTCATCGGCCTTTTTATCCTGCCTTTAATACTGCTGCTCCGTGGCGATGGGGTTATGGACGCAGTTCGTAATGCCTCTTACCCGCGTTCGTTTTAGCAGCAAATCATCCTGCATAGGTTTTATTTTTTTACTAAATGGTATGGGTGCCGGTTGTTCAGATATCAATAGCAAACTACTGAACGTAAACTAGCCAAGAGATCATAACAGCAAAATATGCTGGTGTTGACTGCGACGTCCTGTAAAGGATATGCAACTAACTTTAATTATAATATTGTTGGTCCAGAATTATGTTTCATCGGCCTCTTTAGCCTATTTTTATTAATGTTGGTCCAGAATTGTGTTTCATCAGGGTCTTTGGACTAACCTTATTGTTATTGTTCCAGAATTATATTTCGTCTGTCTCGTCATCGCATGTCTTTATCTTTGCTTCGTAGAATGTATTCAGTACACGCCCATCAAACAAATATATGTGTACATACCTATCAAACAAATATTTGTGTACATGCCAGTTCATCAAACGTGTATATGTACTCCTTAACCACACATTTGTACACACATCTGTTCACCAAACATCTGTTTGCATGCCTGTTTACCAAACATGTATATCATGTATGTTCACCAAACGTGTAAACTTTCCTGTTAACCACACATTTGTACACACATCAGTTCGTCAAATATCTGTTTACATAACTAATCATCAAGCGTTTGTGTAACTACCTTCATTCACTTAACACAACTCCTATGTCAGATGTTTCTTTAAAACAACTCTTATGTCAGATACTTCATTAAAACAATTCCTAAGACAAATAAATGAGAATGTTATTAAACAAGTGAATCGGTTCCATTATCTCGGAACAATCATAACATCTGATGGGAGATGCCTTGAAGAGATTGGAACAAGAATCGCCATAGCGAAGGTAACCTTTTGCAAGATGGAAAACATACTGACAGTTAAATTGATGTCATTTACAACGAGATAAAGAGTGTTGAAGTGCGACACAGAACCTGTACTTTTGTATGGATGTGAAGCGTGGACAGTGAGCAGACAAGCTGAAAAATATCTGATGGAAGTGGAAATGTGGTTTCTGAGGAAAATGCATAGAATACCACGGACATACAGGAAAAATAAACAACGACCAAGTCCTACAAGATAGAAACGAAAACCGTAAACTGATTACAGTGATTAGACGTGGACAGTCACAATTTTTGGACACGTTATGAAAAGAAATAAATTGGATAACTTGATGACGACTTGCGATATTGAGGGGGAAAGAACAAGGGGAAGGCAGAGAAGTAAATACATGGATGGCTTGGCCTTGTGGTATGGTCGAGACCAGAACATAGAGGTAATTCACGACACTAGTGATCGTGTGAGACGGCAAAACATGACTACCCACGCTTATCGACATGACACATGATGATGATGGTGAAGACATACATTTTCTTAAAACAACACCTATGACATTTATTTCCTTTAAAAAAAAAAAAGAAAGAAAATCATACGTCATATATTTCTTTAAAAGAACTCCTATGTCAGATATTTCTTTAAACCATCTCCTATCACAGATATTTCTTTAAAACAACTATGAGAGAGATGTCCGTAAAGCAACTGCTATGAGAGATATTTCCTTAAGACAACACCTATAAGAGATATTTCCTCCCCATCAGGTTAGCACTACTCCTGTGTTCATTGAAGCGTTAGGTGGGATGACCAGATACATTCCAATATAATTCTCCCAATAATTCTGAAAATTATAATTCTAATTGGTTTCCTCTAATTATAATTCGTCTCTTCTAATTTTAATTGGTCTCTTCTAATTCTAATTTAACGAAGCCGCGTGGACGTCGGAGTCCTACAGATCAGAAAATCTCCCATTATGCACTTCTACTGATTGAACCCTTGGTTGTTTCTGTTGGCAAGGAACGTACCAGTGCGCTATGTTCAGACTGTAAATGTGTCTTCTATATATACACTCGGTGGCTGAGGTGATCAATACAATGCCTTCAGAATGTACTTCCCAACAGTGGCTAGAACTAAATACCCAAACGGCCTGATGACATAACATGAGCTTCTTTACTTGTATGACCTTATGAACTATATTCTAGCAAATCCGCGTCAGATGCCTCGAGACTCTATACCAGTGTTTCCCAACGTGGGGGCCCACGCCCCACAGGGGGGGGGGGGGGGGGGGGGCAATTCGATTGTTAAGGGGGGCAATTCGAAAATGGAAGAAATCGGCTGGATATAACAAACCGGGCAGACTTTAGACTGAAGTTAACTAAATTGGAACCTGACATAAAATCTCTTTGCAGCAAGCATCAAGCGCAAGCATCTCACTAAATTTAAATAATAAATAATTACTAATAAAATAATATAGAAAAATCTTTCATTAAAATTATTTTGTACTTCAATTTCAATTCTCCATTATATGTTTTGAAAATTTACTTACTGTGTTTGCTCAATAATTTCCTATTAATTTCTTCCTAAAACCTATAATTCAAGTTTCTTTAGTGAACATTTCAATTTTAGAATATTAAAAATAATGTATATGTTAGGTGTGGTGGGGGGGGGGGGGGGGGGGGGAATAAGAATTTTAGAAAGGCTTAGATGGGGCATAGCACAAAAAAGGTTGGGAAACACTGCTCTATACAATCAAAACCAGTGGTGTCTAAAGAGAAGAGTGTAATCGATGATACAGTGCATTACAAATGTCTTAACAAGAGTGTAATCGATGATAAAATACAATACAAATGTCTTAACAAGAGTGTAATCGATGATAAAATACATTACAAATGTCTTAACAAGAGTGTAATCGATGATAAAATACATTACAAATGTCTTAACAAGAGTGTAATCGATGATACATACAATACATTACAATTGTTTTAATAAGAGTGTAATCGATGACAATACAATACAATTGCTTTATTAAGAGTGTAATTGATGATACATACATTACAATTGTCTTAACAAGAGTGTCATCGATAATACGATACATTACACTTGTCTTAACAAAAGTGTAATCGGTGATACAATGCATTAAAATTGTCTTAACAAGAGTGTAATCGATGATACAATACATTACAGTTGTCTTAACAAGAGTGAAATCGATAATACAATACACTACAATTGTCTTAACAAAAGAGTGTTATCTATGTCAGAATAAATTAAACTTGCGTGACCGGGAAGGTTAACCCGGTCAACAAATGCCCGCAGAAGTCGGATGTGTCGGTCTAACGGCGCAAGAAAGCAGATCTGCTGTAAACAGGCACAACGCAATCACGTCCGAAAAAGAAAAAAAAAACTCTGGATGAACACAGCAGAAGAAGAAGAAGAAACTTGCGTAAAGAAAAGAGTTAAATGTATGATATAATAAATTAAGTGTTTAAGAAAAAAATTTAATTTAAGATAGTTAATAAACTGTCTTAAGACAAAGAGTTTAATATGTGGGGTAAACATTAAAACTGTCTTCAGAATGGAGCATAATACATAACTTCATAAAGTAAAATTTATAAGCTTATTAACTTATTAATAAGCGTAACACTATGTGGGTTAACATTTGAACGTTAAACACCTTTTACGGAACAGTTTACGTGTTTACCGTCTCTTGTGGTTCTTAATGTTGCTATCATCATTCTAAAACTCATTGCTTCCCAATCTATAAGTGTTATTTCTGTCTCCATCTTACGTCGCTTAATCCGAACAATTTTTTTTTTGCATATCCCTTACAGGACGTTGCAGTCAACATCAGCATTTTCAGCTGCTGTTGATGTACTAGGCAAGAATACGCTCAGTAGTTTGCCATTGCTTTCTGAGCGACCGGCTCACATACCCCGTAAGTTACCAACGCGGCGAGCACCGCTACCGATTCTCGCGCAGGTTACGTTACTCACGAGAATATACGGGATTACGGAGACACACGTTAACCGAACAAACGTATCTTATAATGCTTCACTGAAAATGCTAGTTGGGCTGTCTTTCTACATTTAAGCATAGTTCGAGAAATCCGGGTACCAATTGAGGAGATTATCCTAGATGATAAATAGTACTTGGTCATCCTGAATTTTTACAGCTTTCTCCAAATGCCATCATACTTGCATCATGGTAGAATACATTGTGTTGTTACTATGTTTCTATTCCAAAGGCGTGTTCATGATTCGTTGGATTTTGCCGCCATGGTTTATACTGGCTATGGTATAAAGTTCTACTACATCCGTACCACATGCATGTAGATTGTAGTGTTACTATATGTTGCTTATCTTATCAGCCCATATAAAACACAAGCTCTGGTATAGACTAAACCATAAAATGAGTGTTGTAACTTCTAGAGTTCTTCATATGATCGGTCATTTCGTGCAAAACAAGTGCATTTCTCATTCTGTGAATAATATTGGCTGGCTGGCTCCATCACAATGATTTTTAAATACTGAAATTAAGACAACTCTGTCAAATACGATCTTCTTAAACTGCAAAAGCTCCGCTTTATTTTCCCTATTTGCTATTTCCAAAGCTGCCAAAATCCAGCTTAAACCAAATCAAATGTAGAGATTTGGGATAAGATCTGGAAAAAATCCCTAGATTACACAACAAGCAAATACAGTCAGACGTTGATAATCTTCTCAGAAGTTCATATAAAAATGATTGTGGGTTGGGGTGTGGATAGCTAGCTGAGTACAGCATGTGACTTGTTAAATGCTCTCAATCACTGTCATTAGTTTAGGGTAAGTGTGTAAAGCAGGCATTTTCATGAAACGTTTAGAGCGGTTTGCTCTCAGCTTAGATGGAGCGCAGGTAGTTGATACTGAGGGGGTGAAAAGGTGTTTTGTTGTTAAGGTGGAGATGAGGTAGTTTGCGGTAAGGTGTTGAATGGGTAAGATAAAGGACGGGTCGTTTGCTGCTGAAGTGGTGACTGGACAGTTTGATGGTATAGTGGTAATTTGCATCTGATGTAGAACAAGTAATTTGCAGGTAAGATGGAGAGTGGCTAGCTTGCTGCTGAGCTGGCGAGCGAGCAGTTTGCATATAATGTGGAGAGCAAGTAACTTGCAGCGCAGATGGAGATCGGGAAGTTTACTGCTAAGTTGGAGAGCTGATAGTTTGCTTTTAATATGGAGCATGTTTATATGGCATAGTTTTAGCCGAGATGGAGATTGTGTAGTTTGCTGTTAAGGTGGTTTGACAGTAATTTGATACTATGGTGGTTTGACAGTAGTTTGCAACTAAGGTGGAGAGTAGGTAATTAGTATATAAGGTGGAGAGTAGTTAGTTAGCATATAAGGTGGAGAGTAGTTAGTTAGGATATAAGGTGGAGAGTGTGTATTTAGCATATAAAGTGGAGAGCGTGTAGTTAGCATATAAAGTGGAGAGTAGGTAGTTAGCATATAAGGTGGAGAGTAGGTAGTTAGCGTATAAGGTGGAGAGCGTGTAGTTAGCATATAAGGTGGAGAGTAGGTAGTTAGCATATAAAGTGGAGAGCGTGTAGTTAGCATATAAAGTGGAGAGTAGGTAGTTAGCATATAAAGTGGAGAGTAGGTAGTTAGCATATAAGGTGGAGAGTAGGTAGTTAGCATATAAGGTGGAGAGTAGGTAGTTAGCGTATAAGGTGGAGAGCGTGTAGTTAGCATATAAGGTGGAGAATAGGTAGTTAGCATATAAAGTGGAGAGCGTGTAGTTAGCATATAAGGTGGCGAGTAGGTAGTTAGTATATAAAGTGGAGAGCGTGTAGTTAGCATATAAGGTGGAGAGTAGGTAGTTAGCATATAAGGTGGAGAGTAGGTAGTTAGCGTATAAGGTGGAGAGTAGTAGTTAGCATATAAGGTGGAGAGTAGGTAGTTAGCATATAAAGGTGGAGAGTGTGTAGTTAGCATATAAGGTGGAGAGTAGGTAGCATATAAGGTGGAGAGTGTGTAGTTAGCATATAAAGTGGAGAGTAGGTAGTTAGCATATAAGGTGCAGAGTAGGTAGTTAGCGTATACGGTGGAGAGTAGGTAGTTAGCATATAAAGTGGAGAGTGTGCAGTTAGCATATAAAGTGGAGGGTAGGTAGTTAGCATATAAGGTGGAGAGTAGGTAGTTAGCATATAAGGTGGAGGGTAGGTAGTTAGCATATAAGGTGGAGGGTAGGTAGCATATAAGGTGGAGAGTAGGTAGTTGGCATATAAGTTGGAGAGTGTGTAGTTAGCATATAAGGTGGAGAGTGTGTAGTTAGCATATAAGGTGGAGGGTAGGTAGTTAGCATATAAGGTGGAGAGTGTGTAGTTGGCATATAAAGGTGGAGAGTGTGTAGTTAGCATATAAGGTGGAGGGTAGGTAGTTAGCATATAAGGTGGAGAGTGTGTAGTTGGCATATAAAGGTGGAGAGTGTGTAGTTAGCATATAAGGTGGAGGGTAGGTAGTTAGCATATAAGGTGGAGAGTGTGTAGTTGGCATATAAAGGTGGAGAGTAGGTAGTTAGCATATAAGTTGGAGAGTGTGTAGTTAGCATATAAGGTGGAGAGTGTGTAGTTAGCATATAAGGTGGAGAGTGTGTAGTTAGCATATAAGGTGGAGAGTGTGTAGTTAGCATATAAGGTGGAGAGTGTGTAGTTAGCATATAAGGTGGAGGGTAGGTAGTTAGTATATAAGGTGGAGAGTGTGTAGTTGGCATATAAAGGTGGAGAGTGTGTAGTTAGCATATAAGGTGGAGGGTAGGTAGTTAGCATATAAAGCGGAGGCTAGGTAGTTAGCATTTAAGCTGGAGAGTAGGTAGTTAGCATATAAGGTGGATAATAGGTAGTTAGCATATAAGTTGGAAAGTAGGTATTTAGCATATAAGTTGGAAAGTAGGTAGTTAGCATACAAGAATAGGGAGTAGGTAGTTAGCATACAAGAATGGGGAGTAGGTAGTTAGCATGCAAGGTGGTGCTGAGGTAGTTAGCATTAAGGTGGTGCTCAGGTAGTTAGCATTAAGGTGGTGCTCTCATGTAGTTAGCATGTAAGGTGGTGCTCAGGTAGTTAGCATTAAGGTGGTGCTCAGGTAGTTAGCATGTAAGGTGGTGCTTAGGTAGTTATCATTAAGGTGGTGCTCAGGTAGTTAGCATGTACGATGCAGTGCAGGTAGTTAGCATGTAAGGTGGAGCACAGGTAGTTAGTATATCAGGTAGAGAGCAGGTATTTGTGACTTGTTGCTGAAGTCAAGAGGGCGTTGTTTGCTGCTACAGGGAAGGCCGGTACCTTTTTACAGAGATGGTGTAATATGTGGCTCACACGATGAGCATGTAGTGTGTAGCTAAGATGGAGATAGGTTGATTGATAGTGTAACTGCGCCAGTAAATAAACTGAAATTAGTTTACATCATCTATCCCTCGTACGGAAGCCGCGGTCACATAGTGGTTAGTGTTCTTGTTTGCCAAGGCTGCGACTTGGGGCTAAATCTCTAGAAGTCGAGGGATTGTTATTGTTTTCCCCAATACAATGGATAGTGGATAATGTTCAAAACGTTCTGGGAATTGTCTGGGGTGGAACGGCGGCTATGATGGGAATTGCCAGTCCCATGGATCATTGTAATGTAGCCAACAAAATTTCATGGCCTAGCGTGTCACACCCCAACCGCAGTCCTTGCTGACATCATGATGTACGTTTTATATCAACGTAGCGTTCATGTCTCTCTACAGATCTTGGTCCATGGTATTCTGGTTCAATTATTTTAATGATATTCTTTCATGATATAGATTCTTCTATGGAGATACTTTTACATATACTCTACTTGACCAACATAATTTATCTTCTAAAGAAAAACGTGTGATCTTCAGAGCTGCCAGTGAACCTATGGGCAACTGCCTGTCATGTATAATAGGTCTAAGAAAAAATGGTTTGAAAGTTCAGGATATCATTAATGCTAGGAGGTTACTGTGTAGGTCTATGGAGTTTTGACGTAGATGACAGACTGTAAACACCACAACTTGGCTCGCTTACACGTTAGTCTGGCAGACTGTAAACACCACAACTTGGCTCGCTTACACGTTAGTCTGGCAGATGATGGGATTAATGCATTTAACGCAGCTGACGGTGACAATTGAACTTGGTTTGCCGTCTGTTGCAGGTAGGCTCAAGGTGATGCAGGCGAAGGCATACCTCAGAGTAGCTGCAGACACGGATCACCCGTTGCATTAGGCGCTGGACGCCGTTAAGGGTCAGCGACTGATAAGAGGGATCGGGCAGTGCAGACGGCTTGCGGTTTCTTTCTTTAATAAACTTGGTTGCAGAGTTCTATAATGGGTACATGGAATATTCTGGGAATTAAATGCGGCTGATGTGATATTTACCGCACCACCCATTGAGTACCGACAGGTCTATGACAAAATGGACCAGCTCCATAAACCCAGCACAAATCTTGGTGTGTAACAATTCCATTTACTTATTCTTCTATAACGATGCTTTGTATCTGTTCGTTACATTCGTGATTTTACTGACGTGTGATACATTTAATGGTCAATTACTTTCACACAAGAAGATGTGCATTTTAACAATTGAGCTGGGCTACGCGACCGACCCAACCTAAAACTGGTACCAGGAAACGGATCGGGCAGTGCAGGCGGCCGGCGTGACACTGACCACATCACTCACCGAGTGCCGATTGGCCTATAACATATGGGTCTAGAACCACATGACCAAAGTGCATTGAGACGTGAACACGGATCATCTAGTTACTTACATTCACACTTCTTTACTACTCATGACTTACAACCTGTGGTAGATAAAAGACAAGAACAATATTACGGTACGTCCTAATAGCGTTCGATAACTATCAGCCTAAACAAAGCTCTATACAGAAAAAGGAATCACAAACAGCTGGCATACCATTTGAATAAATGGTATACACAACTGCCAATGACTCAGTAAGTAAATTAGAGGAAAGAAGCTAGTTATAAGTTATACTTATGAATGACAGAAATCATTAACCATGAGCGAATAGCCCCTCCTTGCTTCAAGAGCCGGAATCATACACCGATTAAGGTAGCAATGTAGACAAAGAGAGTGGAACAGAACAAGATATCAGAATAAAGAAGGCAAGAGGATCTTTTACACAACTGGCAAATTTGTGGAAGTCAAAAGAAATTAACCTGAGTACAAAACTGAGAATATTTAATTCTAACGTTAAGTCAGTATTACTGCATGGGTCAGAAATTTGGAGAAGAATTAAATCCCTTATAAATAAATAACCCAAACATTCACTGTGTTATGCTGTAGAAAAACAGAAGGAATAAAATGGTGCTACAGAATCACCAATGAGGAGCACATGGAGAGAACTACACAAATGCCTGTGAACTAAGTTAATTAATACAAATTAGATGCATATCCTTTACTGACGTTGCAGTCAAACCCGGAAGGTTTAGCTGTTCGTGATATCTTAGCAAATTTACGTTCAGTAGTTTGCCATTGATTTCTGAACGATCGATACTTGTGTACGGGAAACCAACGCAAGACGGTCTGCTGCTAAATCGCCCGCTGCTGTGTTTCAAACATGATTTGCTGGACTAGGAATTACGTTCTTAAAACCTTCCCCACAAAGCAGACAGGGAATTAAGAGGTGAACAAAATACACTGGAGATGGATAGGACATACACTAAGTAAATATGAGATAGGACATACATTAAGTATACATGAGATAGGACATACACTCAGTAAACATGAGATAGGACATACACTAAGTAAACATGAGATAGGACATATTCTACGTAACCATGAGATAGGACATACACAAAGTAAACATGAGATAGGACATACACTAAGTAAACATGAGATAGTACATACATTACGTAAACATGAGATAGGACATACACCCAGTATACATGAGATAGGACATACACTAAGCAAACATATGATAGGACATACATTAAATAAACATGAGATGGGACATACACTAAGTAAGCATGAGATAGTACATACAATAAGTATACATGAAATAGGACATACACTAAGTAAACACGAGATAGGACACACATTAAATAAACATGAGATAGGACATACACTAAGTAAACATGAGATAGGACATACACTAAGTAAACATGAGATAGGACATACACTAAGTAAACATGAGATAGGACATACACTAAGTAAACATGAGATAGGACATACAATAAGTAAACATAAGATAGGACATACACTACGTAAACATGAGATAAGACACATACTAAGTAAACATGAGATAGGACATACACTAAGAAAACATGAGATAGGACATACACTCAGTAAACATAAGATAGGACATACACTAAGTAAACATGAGATAGGACATACACTCAGTAAACATGAGATAGGAAATACATTAAGTAATCATCAGATAGGACATACACTAAGTAAACATTAGAGTAGTCTTAAAAGTTGCTAGGTTTGACTTATTGCACCAGGTGTTTTATCCCGTACAGCTCAGTCTTTTTACGCAGCGATCTGCTGAAAGCGTCGCACAAAGCACGAACTCCGCTGCAGCAGCGACGACCCTCAGGAGTCTCAGAAAAAAATGCACTCGTGAACTGAAGGACGCGGCCCGGAATCAAACCCACTACCTTCGGAACCCGAGTCAGACGGCTTGACCACTTCGCCACGGAGACTCCAACACGAGAGACATGAGAATACTATAGCTACATAGGTCTTTTCTGGAATTCACATGATAAAAGAAACAGAAGAAGACACCCCACCAAACTAAAAAACACAAAAACACAAACACACACACACACACACACACACACACACACACACACACACACACACACACAATAGAAGAATATACAGAAATTAATAATATGAGGAAGTGGACAGAGCTGATTGAAATAACTAAAGTTAGGATGGCTTGGATGAGTTAGTTTCAGGGCCTATACTCCAATGAGGCATAAAGAGTGAAAGAAGACGCCCCTTCTTCAGTTGGATATGTATCCCCTCAGCGAGCGATGGAGGTAGTTAGTATCATTTCACTCCAATATCTGCTGTCGGAGACTGAACTCTTGCGGTCATGTCCTGGGGTATTGACATCACTGATGTTAACCTGCACTCGCTATGTTTTGTTTGAACGTCCAATCCAGGAAACATCTGACCCCAGTAAGTTAATGTTAGCTAATGTTAGGAGAGAATCTATTTGCATTCCTCTAAAGCTCTCAAACCACTCTGTAGACTAAATGCCAGCTCCATTAACTTGGTGAAACACAAATAAACATAAACATCCAACATACTATAAACATGAAACATAATTTGACGATTGAAACATATTTCAGCTATGAGATATATAAGCGCGGCATATTAACTCTTAGCTTGCTAAATTGGAGCGATCGAAGGTAAAGGGTAGTGCAATGCGTGTTTAACAGTGGTGTTTCGTTCATATCCTGTTAGTGAAAAGGATTTTACCGCCTCTTTGGGGCATTTAATATACCTACAAGTGTATGTAAATCACCAGGAGGCCACTATTAAGCAGCTTATAAACGAACACATTCGCAAGAAAAATTCATCAAAATGCAGTAACATTCACAATGGAAAACGTGTTATAGTTTGTGGGCAGGATAACTCATGCCTTACATATATCGTTTCAAAATTACAATATGATTCTGTATTATTCTATAACGAAGAGTGGCTGCATGTCCCTGAATTGAATTATCTCCTCTGAATTTGCGTATATAATCACACTTTCCTACACATTTATAGTTCAGGAGATAACATTGATACAATTATGACAGTTCGAAACAGACCACCCAGAAATCGTTGGCACAAGTTTATCATATCATGCAGCAAATACATGCATAGATGGAAACGTTATGTTTTTATGAACAAGCTGAAGAAAACCCACTTCAGTATTAATTGCACAGAATGCGAAAGTTAATTAAAATGTCTTTCCCTCTTTTGGTTAACGTCGAGCGCAAGAGTAGAAGCCTCGTCCTACCGAGTTCATGACATAATCAGCGTAAGCTCCTCACGATCACACCAAGACGATTGTTGACTTACACAGGGTGAATCACGCACAAATGTATTCACCTCACTCACAAACTAACTTACACATGTAGTGACTCATACATATGATGTCTCACACACAGACAAACGCATCTAAAACACAAAATGACTAACTTACTTATAGACTGACTAATCTCACGCACAAGATTACTCAAAATTATGGTGACTCATGCACAGACTGACTTATTACTGGACGGTCTCACGCTCATCATAACTCACGAAAAACTAACGCGCTGAGCAATACACGCATGCGCCCAACTCAAGCACAGGATGATTCCCTTACAATGAAAACTGGGTCTCTCTGCTCCACCAAAGAAAGAAAAACACACGTCTCAATGTCAACCGAAAGGTCTTGTGTGTTTCTGGTCAATGATCTCTTACATTGGACACGGATGTGCCTATAAGTGTCGTGTCCTGAGGCTCCTAATGGCAGGTCTATTGCATGTTTGTAATGTCGACAATTATTATCAACTTTATCAATTTGCTTGCAAATCAATGAGCTCCAACTTTAGTTCAACTGGCACATCATCAAGGTTACAATCAAACGGTTTCTGGAATAGAAGAATGTCACTCTCAATTCTATCAAGATCTGAAAATCTCTCCAAACTTTTCTAAACAGTGAAAATGAGAAAGGTTGTCTCCTTACAGTTGTGCTTCCAACAATGACAGCTTTCTCCGAAATCCTTTGATGGTTCTGTAGAGATCACAGACGAGGTAAACCTTTCCCTGAAGTTTCAAGTTCAGTTCATTCATGTCGACCAAAAATGACAACATTTACAGAAAGGTAGGATCTGACAGCTGTGAATCAGCTCTATTTTTTTTCCAGTGAAGAAGACATCTATTTCGTTTCGGAGCTTGCAAAAACGAAGCAGGACTTTACCGCAGCTGAGCCACCTGACTGATGTGTGATAAGGTAAGTCACAGAATTCAGAATCAATTTATTCAAGAAAAGCCTGGAACTGACGGTGATTGAGTGCATGTTCCCGAATCAAGTTCACAGCAGAATCGACTGGTTTCAGTACACAATAAATATCTAAGTCTTCCATTAGAGTACTTGCTGATGTATGATGCAGTGTATGAACAGAGCGCCCGGAATTTGCAAATCTTTCACTGAGTCCTGATCTGCCCCACCAGACCCTACCTCACTCTAGCTATGTTTTTTCTCTCCATCAACTGTAACACCTCAAAGCTGATTCCACTGAAGGTTATAGTCTTGCAAAATTGTTTGCAATTCCACGAAAATGTCTTTCCCAGTTGTTGTTCCATGCATGCTACAAACAGACGCCAACTCTTCCGTTATCTGAAAGTCCAAATTGACACGACGAATGAACACGAGAAGTTGTGACGTACTCGAGAGGTCAGTAGAATCACCCAGCGCCAGAGAATACCACAACAAGTTCCTAGCTTTCTCGCGTATCTGTAGCACTATGTTCTCTCCAAGTTCTTCTGTTCTATGCTCAACTGAACTTGCCGAAAGGCTGATAGTTCCAAACAAATCGGCTTTCTCAGGACACATGTCATTTGCTGCTTCGATCATACACTCTTTGATGAAGTTGTCATCAGTAAACGGGCTTTCCTCGTTATGCCATCTTATGCACTGTTTTGTAACTTGTACGAGTGACAGATTCATTTTCAGCAAATTTTCTCGTGAAGAGATTTCTTTGTGTTTCAAAACAACGTTTAATGGACTCATATTTCCCAGAGCGTAACTTTCCAGAAAACTTTTAATATGTTGATAGATGTTTTGTTTCGTAGTGACGCTGAAGTTTGTACTTTTCAAAACGGCAACACTTTCGCTGCATATTACGGAACTGGTTTTCTGGTCCTTTGCTTCAACAAAGAAGTACTTTACTCCCCATTCCTCATTGAAAAATTGACACTCGGCGTTCACTTTTGTTTCCCTAGTAGCCATAATTAAGGGTGAAGTACATGGGATCTGAAAATGAAAAGAAGACATTAAATTAGAAACATAATTATAATCCTATTGAAACAGAAGAAAAGCAGAGGACTATGGGTCACTGGTGAAGCTACAGCTCATCAAATGTACATACACAGTTTATAGGTACCTTTGTGTAACCGCTTTGGTTAAACCGCTCAAGTGTCAGGTCTTAGTCAGATATGACTGAGCTACCGTATGACAGTAGACGGTACTACCTGCTTTCTGTCAGCGCCGAATGTTGGGCGGCGCCTACCAAACCCGACAACCCACATTGTGCCAACGGCTTCGGGCGGAAGAGCGCAATTGGGAGGGTACTAGCCTTATCCTAGTGCGAGGAAATGCAACCCAAAGACAAAATAAGTCATGGCAGGGCAGACCAGGCCCTAAGCCTTGGTTGGCAGCTGGTCTAGGATCGAAGCTCCGACAGGCGGACAGTTAGAGCATTGCTTTGCTGATACGGCAGCTTCTGCAGCTTGTCTTGTTCCAGATGTATAGGTGTTAACTTTCCTCTGGAGTGAACTAGGCAGGCCGAGAGAGGGATCATGCTGCATGGGCAACACATGGTTTCTTTATTTTAGCCCAGGCTTTGTGCTATGGAGAGGCAATAACTCCATCCCTGGTCTTAACCGGTCTCGGAATCAAAGCGAGAGGCAACTGTTACGGGTTATAAGTCCTTGTCAGTTGGCGTAGACATGGGGCGCCACGCGTTGCCTCTGACGGTGGGAGACACCTACAGGTGTCACTGATCAGCTACCGCCCGCCTCAAGCTGGGCAGCCCCCGGCCAATTGGGTGCTGATCCGCCACAGCCTGCCTGCTTCAATGGGTGCTTGGGGCTAGGACAAAATCTGAATCGCAGGCTGTAAAACCAATGCACAGGTACTAATAAAAAGAATAATAGCAACCTCAAACTACGGCTTGCAACCTGGAACGTGAGAACCATGTGTCCAGGATTTTCAACTGACTTGACAAATATTGACGATGTGAGAAAAACGGCTGTGATTGATGCTGAACTCAATCATCTTAACATTGATATTGCTGGCCTGCAGGAGACTCGCCTCGCTGAGGAAGGGTCACTCAGGGAAAACAATTACACCTTTTTTTGGAAGGGAAGAGGGCAGGCAGAAAAAAGGCAACACGGTGTTGGCTTTGCAGTGAAGAATTCGCTACTGGGAATGATTGATATCCCAGCTGGAGGTAATGAAAGATTATTATCACTGCGCTTGGCAACCTCTTGTGGATTTGCCACCATTCTCACTGCATATGCACCGACACTCACTTCCTCTGATGATGTGAAGGATACGTTCTATGAGCAGCTAGACTCTGCGATCAAGGCAGTTCCAAAATCCGATTACATTTATATGCTCGGTGATTTCAATGCTCGTGTGGGCAAGGACTCGAGTTCATGGCCAGTGTGCCTTGGAAAATACAACATCGGTCGCATGAATGATAATGGACAAAGGCTGCTGGAGCATTGCACTAGAAATGACCTATGTATTACAAACTCCTTTTTTAAAACAAAAGAAATGCATAAGATCACATGAAAACATCCAAGATCCGGCCATTGGCATCAGCTGGACTTCATTATCACACGGAGACAACATCTGAACCATACATCATTAACTCGAAGTTACCACAGTGCTGACTGTGATACAGATCATTCTTTGGTTGTTGCAAGGGTTAGACTGCGACCAAAGAGAATCTACACAGCTAAACACAAGTCTAGCCCCAGGATTAATATTATTAACACTCACGATCCTGGAAAGTGCTTTGAATTTCAACAGCAGCTTGAGGACGCTTTCAATGATACATCAAGAAATTGTATAGTAAATGATAAATGGAGTAAACTTAAGGAAACTATTTATAAAACAGCGGTAGGGGTTTACGGCACTGTGGATCATAAGAGGCAGGACTGGTTTGTGGCAAACAGCCAGATACTGCAGCCCTTGATTGATAAAAAGAAGATGGCTCTCTTAAGAAACAAGGAAAGACCAACGCGTAACACTCTGAGTGAGCTGAAGCAAGCGAGGAAGGATGTACAAAAGGCTGCCAGGCAGTGTGCAAATGACTATTGGATCAAGTTATGTGAGTCCATTCAAATCGCAAGTGATATGGGAAACATCAGAAGAATGTATGAAGGGATAAAGAAAGCCTGTGGTCCAATGATCAAAAGAAGTGCACCGCTGAAAACCTTGACTGGAGAAATCATCACTGATAAGAAACAGCAGATGGATAGATGGGTCGAGCACTATTTAGAGCTTTACTCAAGTGAGACCAAGCTGGCGGATGATGCCCTCAACGCCATAGAGGCCTTGCCAACTCTTGACCACCTGGACACACTTCCCACTATAGCAGAAGTTAAGTGTGCTATAAATGAGCTTGCATCTGGCAAGGCTCCAGGTAAGGATGGGATTCCAATAGAGGTGATCAGGAGTGGGCAAGACACCCTCGCTCTACAGATCCACCAGCTAATAGAGCTATGCTGGCGAGAAGGACAAGTCCCACAGGATTTCAAAGATTCAAACATCATAACGCTGTACAAGAACAAGGGAGATCGGAGCGACTGCAACAACTATAGGGGTATCTGACTTCTGTGTATTGTTGGGAAAGTATTTGCCAGAATTGTCCTGCTCAGACTTCAAGTCCTGGGAGATCAAGTCTACCCCGAATCGCAGTGCGGCTTCCGTCAGAACCGGTCTACCATTGATATGATATTCTCATTGCGACAGATGCAAGAAAAATGCTGGGAACAAAATCAGCCACTGTTTATTGCCTTCATTGACCTCACAAAGGCATTCGATTTGGTCAGTCGTGAGGGTCTGTTCAAAGCACTAAAGAAGATTGGCTGTCCACCAACTCTTCTGTCCATTGTGGAATCGTTCCACACAGGCATGAAGGGTATAATCAAGTTTGATGGCTCAACTTCAGAAGAGTTTGAAATCAAGAGTGGAGTTAAGCAAGGTTGTGTACTAGCTCCCACCCTCTTTGGGATATACTTTTCACTTCTACTGAAATATGCCTTTCGTGATCAGGATGACGGTATATACATTCACTCACGCTCAGATGGTGGCCTCTATAATGCTCAGAGATTGAAGGCCAAGACCAAAATTAGCAGGGTACTAATCAGAGAGTTGCTTTTTGCGGATGATGCTGCGATTACGACCCACTCTGAGGAAGAATTACAACATCTTCTATCTGCATTCTCCAATGCTTGTTCTGAATTTGGTTTAACAATTAACAAAAAGAAGACACAGATTATGTCACAAGGTGCACATGGTGTACCATCAATCTTTATTGACGACGCCGAACTGGAGATAGTAGACCATTTTACATATCTAGGATCAGAGGTAAATAGCAAATTATCCCTCGATCAGGAAATCAACATCAGGATTGGCAAGGCAGCAACAACAATGAACATGTTAGCAAAAAGAGTCTGGGAGAACAGGAAGCTTACTGCCAAAACAAAAGTCCTCGTCTACCAAGCCTGTGTCCTTAGTACTCTTCTTTATGGCAGTGAAACCTGGACAACTTACTCACGCCAACAGAAACGTTTAAACAGCTTTCATATGCGGTGTCTGCGAAGAATACTTGGTATTAAGTGGCAAGACAAAATCACAAATACTGAAGTATTGGAAAGATCAGGTTGTGTGACGGTGTATTCCATGCTCAGTCTTCGTAGACTTAGATGGATAGGACACGTTAGGAGGATGGATGATGGTAGAATACCAAAGGACATCTTTTTTGGTGAATTACAGACGGGTAGGAGATCTCAGGGTCGGCCTCTACTACGATACAAAGATGTGTGCAAGCGGGACATGATTGATACAGACATTGATAATGCACAATGGGAGCATGTCGCCGCTGAACGTGTAGCATGGAGGGCAACTATCAGAAATGGAATAAAGACAAAGGAGAAAATGATTGCAGATAAAGCACACACAGAGCGTGAGAGACGTAAGATGGTGCAAAATGGTGGAAATTACCATGTTTTCACATGCACCTACTGTGGGCAAACATTTGCAGCAAGAATTGGCCTTACCAGCCACACTCGCCACCGCCATGGATCGTAGTTATTGCCATATGACAGTTATTAAGCCTTTTTGAAGCACAATGTACCAAACTATCGTCTGTCAAGACGGAAAGGTGCCAATGAAAGGTGCCAATGTGTAACCGCACAGAGATGATAGAGAAAATAGCACAACGCCGACTGCTCATGGGCCGTAGAAGAAGAGAGGAATAAGAAGACAGAGAGAATCTCATTCTATTTCTACGGCTAACAAGAAAAGAAAAGATTTAGAAATATCAGAAGAAATTCAGGTCCGTGTACAGGGAATCAGAATAATGTAATTGAAAAGATACAACAACATCTGATTAATAATGCCAATGCACAAATAAATAAAATTCCTGATTAGATGCAATAACAAAATATGCATCCCTATGAATAAACATACACAAAGGTCATTCATTCAGTAGCATGTCCTTTGTAGAACCTCGCTCCCATAACAACCTTCCGGAAAACCTCTCGATCATAAGCAAGATGTCCCGCTTCAGATACACCCATCTGGAGATCATCCGCCACATCCTGCACCCATCTTCTCTTTGGCCTTACTCTTCCTCTCTTCCCAGGCATATACCCCTCCATTATTGTTCTCGGGCACAGACATAGCTATTCTATTTCTATGTTCCTATTTAAACTATGAAGGTGCATTCAAAACTCACCCCACAGCAGATAATCGTCAATCCACAATCAAGATCCTCTTGGATCTTTTGGGTCTCGACAGGGCCTGTTTGCCCTCTCAATTGCGGTGTGGAAATACAGTGGCCACGCTCGGCCGTGCCTGGGGCATGGTCGCCCATCTGCTGGGTAGTGACTCAGAGGGATTAGTTCAAACCCTCTGCTGAAAATTAGACATTAACATCTCTTCGGCCTCAGTTGTTCTCAAGGCCAAAGAGGCGGGAACATGGCGTGACTGGGCTCTTATAGGCACGCCAACACAACATCCAAGCATCCTATGCATTTTTACCAGGGTATCATGAGATATGCTACTCCATACTCTTGTAAAGCCGCGGCAGGCGGCTTCATTTGGTAATAGAAAATATCTCATAATATGATTTGGAAAATATATAAATAGGGCCGCATAAATAAACAGCCTAGAGCAGCTAGGTCTCCGCACGTGTGAAGATCTCCTGTTATTCTAAACATAATATTTACATTTAAATTGTATCACAACGTCTGGTGTTTCATACGTTATATCAAGCAAGTTCGAGTACAGTCGCGGGCCGGATGAAATGACGTCGCGGGCCGGATCCGGCCCGCGGGCCGTAGTTTGGTGACCCCTGCCTTAGAATAATCGAAAACTTAACATTTCACAAGCTTATGGGAGTATATGCTATCATGTATCTTTACATTGAATGTGGCTTTAACACTTTTGGAGACTATCAGCATCCTTTCAAAGAAGAAACGTTATCACACAAAAAGTATTAATATAATTTTTGCATGACTACAAACAATGTCATGTTTAGCAATGCTGATCATGAATCCAACATTGTGAAGAATATACAGGCCCTTCTGCCTCCCTATCCATCTATGGCTACGGTATTACGCCAATGTGTTAGTTGATATAATTTTGTCTCATGTTTCCTTCCATAAAAACAGATTAAAAGGCAAGAAGATGACTTTATTGCACCCAGATTTGATCTTAAGTTGCTCGGTTTCTCTCAGCAAAGCAGAGAACCATCTGCCGATATCGTCACACAGAG
This sequence comes from Cepaea hortensis, assembly GCA_963921405.1. Lineage (NCBI taxonomy): Eukaryota > Metazoa > Mollusca > Gastropoda > Stylommatophora > Helicidae > Cepaea > Cepaea hortensis. The sequence goes on from OY992886.1 coordinate 58,164,483, forward strand.
CACAAATTCCGTAGCTCCGGCATGAACTACAAGAACTGCACTCGGGAATCGAATGACGAAGTCCGGACTCAAACTACGGCCTTCTGCGCATGCATCTTGTGTACTGTTTCCTTATTAATGTTAAGTATTATGTGTATCGTTACATATTTTATTGTGATTGTCGTCGTTGTTAGCGTCCAGACCTGGCACTGATTGGGTGAGAAAGAAATAGTATAAGTACACTGATCCTTCTGTGTTTACTATCACATGGTTAGCTGTCGACGTGATAGAAAGGATAAAAGCACTCTGTCTCATCCCCATCACCGATCAGATGGACTTAAACATTAGCATCTCGTTCAGAAAGCAATGACAAATTATCATCAACCCATACCTTGCCAAAAGGCAAACTACTGAGCGTAATCTTGCCAAGAAATCAACATACAGCTGAAAGATGCTGATGTTGATAGCGATGTCCTGTAAAGGATATGCAAAACATTTTTAGTACCTTGCCGGCTGGCATGGGCGATAATGCCTCTATACAAATTACAATCTCCAACATCATAGATCAATTCGTGTGTTAACTCCATTCCATGCCATGACACAAGACTGTCAAGAATCTTCTCACTATGTCTTCCTCTATCTCTTTTACCGCATATCTTTCCGGTTGTCACAAAATGTTTCAATTTTTGTCTTCTCATAACGTGCCCCCCCCCAAAAAAAAAAAAAAAAAAAAAAAAAATGATGATGCCTCTTTCTGATGTTCACTGATAAACTATAGAACGTATTATTGCCTAGAAATACATCCCGAGGTTGATCAAAATGTCCAGCAAAGGACATGCAATTTAAAAAAAAAATCATATGGTCACTTTATCTTATTCGTTACATATATTCCATGGTTTTGCTATATCTATTGTATTTGCTTTCAATTTTATAATAGATTGTACCACCTCATAAATATTATTCCAAAACGAAAACTATAAAATGCGAAGTATAAAAATTTTATTTAAATATTGTGTCTATCCACTAGTTTCCTAACATTAACCTTCACTTTACCTATTTCTCTTACAAGTCTTCTCTCTTGTACCTGTACATTGAATCAATGTAACACTTTTTCACTTCTTGTAGACTTTCCCTTAAAATTCCTCGGTACACTCATGAAATTACATCCAAACACAGGGGTAGATAACCGCTGTTGTAGCGTGGAAATTTTTCAGGAACAATAAGAGTTAACTTGTAACTACGGGGACTCTAAAACAGATCAATATTGAACATCCCGGGGTTATATTTACTTTGAATGTGCCTCAATTTTACATTTCTAATTTGCTATAAGCGTTCCGTTCTTAGTTGACTTCCAACTTTTAAGCTAAAAGCATACTTTACTTTGTTTTTCCCCAAGCCATATGTTTGAGAATTTGATGTAATGCATCTTATAAAATAATTCACAATTTAACAGACAACAGAAAAATAAAAAATACATGACACACAAATCGACGATGACAAGAAGCACACTTATGACGAACGGCGAGCTCTCAAAGACACAGTGTTATTTTTATGAAGGTTAAATTTGCCAGTACGGAATTTTTGCCTTTGATGTTTGCAGAATATTTGTCTTCTCCTGGCATGCAACATTTGGACGTGCACAGAAGTTTGTTTTCTTGACATTAAAACTGCTGCAATAATTATGAATTTATACACGTCACATGTGTACAGATTGTTTACTTATAGCACGATTGGGCATTTGCCCCAATCGAGAGGGAAGAAACGCGTATTCATATACGCTATAATCATTACTAAAGCACTACTATCAGCAACCAAGAGGACGTTATATCTCTGTGGCGATGAGGTTACGAATGCAATTCGTATTCCCGTATACATCGTTCGAAACACAGCTGCAGGAGATTTGGAAGCAGACTGCCTTGTGTTTGTTTCCATACAGTAGTATGCGTGCCGACGTTCAGAAATCAGTGGCAAACTACTGAACGTAAACTTGTCCAGGAATCACAAAAGTCAAATAATGCTGGAGTTGACTGCTACGCACTGTAAAGGATATGCAATTAGCTTGTATTAAATCTGCACATGGAGAGAAACAATAGCGCTGTGGCTTGCACGCTTGCCTGCCGACCAGGGGTTATTTTGTTAAATCTCACTGCAGGTGGGAATATTTGTTACCTGACCCAGTCTTCATCTTTTTTCCTGTACAGTGAAAGTATGTTCAGAAATGTTGACGATATGAAAGGAATCATCATTGTGGGACGTACCATCAATAACGTTAGATATGAGGAGGATACAGTACTGATCGCAGACAATGAGCAGAATCTGCAACATTTAATAGACGCGATTATTACATACAGTTAACAACTAGGATTAGAGTAAAATTGTAATAAGACACATAATATGACATATCATTATCCGGATGTAATATTCAACTAAATGGGAATATTTTTAAATAAGTGAATCGGTACAAATATCTCGGAACACGGAACAGTCATAATATCTGATGGGGGATGCCTTGAAGAGATTGGAACAAGAATCGCCAAAGCGAAGGTAGCCTTTTGCAAGATGGAGAACACACTGACAGGTAAACTGATGTCATTTGCAACGAGAAAAAAAGTGTTGATGAGCAACATAGAACCTGTATTTTTTTATGGCTGTGAAGTGTAGACAATGAGCAGACAAGCTGGAAAACATCTAATGACTGTGGAAATGTGATTTTTTGAACAAAGAATACCATGGCCAGACATAGAAACCAATGACCATGCCCTACAAGGAATAGATGGAAACCGTTATTGATTAGAGAAATTAGACGGAGATAGTCAACATTTTTCTGGCCACGTTATAAGAATAAACAAGTTGGAGAACTTGATGACAACTGGCTAGATCGAGGGGAAGATAACAAGGGGAAGGCAGAGAAGTAACTACTTGGATAGCTTTGCCACATAGTATGGTCGAGACAAGAACAAGGAGCTGGGATGGCGACTCATGAATGCCCAGGCTTATCGGAATGGCACAGGATGATGATGACCTTGGCTTCCAGATCGAACCACGGTAAAATGAGAACGATGAAATTTGTTGCGAAGTTAACACGGATTGCTGATGACCACAGCAGTTATTGAGTGCCTATTGGTCTATATAGAAACGGGGCTGGCACCAAATAACTAATATGTATCATGACTTAGTACAAGAATGGTTTATTTTATTTACTCTGCAGTGCAGACGTCGTTAACATTGCAAACATTAAGAGGAGAACATGAGGACATTCTCGGGTTGCAGGATTTGACAGGATAAATACTTCCACTTCCTGTGGGCTGTGGGCGGCTGGACTTGACAAATCAATACCTAAAACCTGGCGAAGAAACACTACCAGCCGTGTCCTAACCCCGGCCAGTCCGACTGCGTTATAACTGTGTAAGATAACGGACCGTTGTACACACCTTAAGGCACATTTGAGCATACATCTGAAACATCAGTCGGTACTGGGAAGGTGATGTAGACATTAATACACCGGAGGTCTTTACCTCCCGAGATATTTTCTGGTACATATTTTAGGCTGGATGGAGCTGGGAGTCATGGCATTCGTTTCAAACTCCGCCCGACGCGGATTGTGGCAGTGAGGCGAGCGTGTAGTCGCTACGCTAACACGGCTGTAAACGTGCTGTACTGAATCATAACCTCTGACATCCTAATATGCCTCTCAGCAAATGTTAAGTTGCAGTGCCGCCTTAGTTCAAATCGTCGCTTTCATCTTTTCCATTTCTGTAACAGTATTGTTTAATTTTAATTTTTCTTTTGATATCCTGACATTTCACAAGCTATTTCTAAATTCCCCGATTTTGATTGCAGACGGTGAGCAGGATCTACAACATTTAGTAAATGCGGTCGTTGCACACGGTGATTAACTTGGGTTAGAATAAAATTGTAAGAAGAGACATATTATGGTCGTCACTAGGAAGAAGGAAATACCACAATGTAATATACAAGTAAATGGGAATATTCTTAAACAAGTGAATCAGTACAAATATCTCGGGACACTCATAACACATGATGGGGGATGCTTTGAAGAGATTAGAACAAGAATCGCCATGGCGAAGGTAGCCTTTTGGAAGTTGGAAAACATGCTAACCTATACAATGGTGTCATTTGCAAACGAGAAAAAGAGTCTTGAGGTGCAACATAGAACTTATACTTTTCTATGGCTGTGAAGCGTAGACAATTAGCAGATTAGCTGGAAAACATATGGTGGCTGTGGAAATGTGGTTTCTGAGGAAAATGCTGAGAATACCATGGACAGACTCCCTCCCTCACCCCCCCCCCACCCCCCCCCCCCCAAAAAAAAAAAAAGCAATGAATAAGTCCTACAAGAAACAAATGAACACCGTAACATGATTAGAGAAATTAGAAGTAGACAATCACAGTTTTTTTGGGCATGTTATGAGAAGAAATGAATCAGAGAACTTCGTGATAAATGGCGATATCGAGGGGAAGAGAATAAGGGGAAGGCAAAGAAGAAAATACGTGTTGGCTTGGCCATGTGGTATATTCGAGACAAGAACACAGAGCCGATCCACGACTCTGTTGATCGTGTGAGATCGCGAAACATGACCGCCTACGCTTATCGTCATGGCACAAGATGATGATCAGTATCTTGAAGGCGGACTTAGAATCATTTGTGGATCGTGATAGTCCTAACATTTGAGGGTGCCCTAAGACAGCCACTAACGTCGTTCTCTGATTCTGATCTTCTTTGATTTGGGAAGACTGTATAAAATGTAGTGGTTTCCACTTGTATTCCACACCCACCTGATACATGTTGCCTCCACCTTTCACAGCAATTTCCGACACTCAGGACAAGTGAATGCCCTGCCCTGCTTATTTGCACAGTTGCCATTGACTGACACCGGTGAATACTCGGAACCGGGAGCCGATTTTGCTACACAACTGTACGTTGACCGTCCTCCACCAGTTGGAGGGGCAGATGGGAATTTCCCTTCAAAACAGTATGCTCCTATGGTGGCCTTTTACACATTCGTCACCTCGGTTGTCTGGGTTATTATTCTTTGAGACATTCGTGGTGGGTTGGATTTTGCAGTTACGGTTTTCTGTGTGATTAACAAGATCCAGAACCTGGAAAGGGAGATAATCTATGTAAATTATAGGAACATGTTGGATTGTCTGTAAGCGTATATTGTGTGTATGAACTTCCCGCTTGACGTACATTCCACTTGTTAAAGTCAGCAGGTAGTCACATGTATAGTGCACAGTTATTGATTCGCTCTCACATATGATCGGCCACATACAGGCTGATAGGAAAGGGCTACAGGTGGAAATGTGCGTGACTATCCTGTCGACCCTGTCACTCTTCTCTCGTGTTTATCTGTTTATCTTGTCTTGACTGTCTATATAGCTGTCAACCTACTTATCCACTCATATTTCTGCTGAACGACCGACCAACCAGAAAAACCAGTATATAGCTTGATCAGTCTATATATCTGGTGTGTGTGTGTGTGTGTGTGTGTCTGTGTGTGTGTCTGTGTTTCTGTCTGTCTGTCTCCTACTCGACCTATTCGTCTGTCGGTCTATAAATCTGTAAGTCAATAATAAGCATAAAGAAAACAAGCCGTCTTCGGTCGATCAAAACTTTGGTTCGGGCGATCAAAACTGCAATGTTCCATATCTCAATTTGTACCTAGCAATTCACCATTTGTTTCTTGTTTCGGTCAATCAAACCTGCAATGTTCCTTATATCAGTTTGTACCAAGCAATTCACCATTCGTTTCATAGTTCGATCGATTGAAACTGCAATGTTCCTTATCTCAGTTTGTACCAAGCAATTCACCATTCGTTTCTTGGTTCGGTGGATCAAAACTGCAATGTTCCTTATCTCAGTCTGTACCAAGCAGTACACTATTCGTTTCTTGGTTCTTGGTCTTCTCGCACTCACCTCAGAATGGAGCAAGGGTCACTAGGAAACTCCCGCCAAGACCTCTACAGACATGTTTACACTGGGTTGGATTGTGCTACTGAAGTGTTCTCCAGGATGAGGCAACCAGACTCACGCCAACCTTCCTTAATACCCTCTTGCGATCTTGCAACACGCATGACAGGTTGCAATGCCATTACTCGTTGCTTCTCTAATGTAGCCCTTTAACGCAGGCCGACGAGTGCTGTTTGCCTCGTACGCACTGTGCCTTTCTGAGTATCTTCTATCCCAGTTACCCGTTCTATTCTTCTTGTAGGAACGGCGGTAGGGCAGTGGCTAGCACACTTGTCTATGCGCCGGTGACCTTAGGCTCGCATCGAAGCTTATTTTAAAATGGACCTGAGCTACCAGGTGGACCCCGTCTAGTTTGGGTACCAGAAATGTGTTGGAAGTAAAGGCAGCTGGCGTGGTATTGGAATTGGTCTTCTCAAATGTAGGGCTAGCACCATTTGCCCAATACACCGCAAGGTATATAAAATAAATCTTTACTGTCCTATTTTTTTAAAGCCATGCCGCTCCCAGCTATTGCTATCACCATTATTATTATTATTATTATTATTATTATTATTATTATTATTATTATTATTATTATTATTATTATTATTATTATTACTCACTTAAAGGAAAAAGCCCAACAGATGGGGCTGGTTGTCAACCAAGATAAGACAGAATATATGGTAATTTCAAGAGACGGAATGGCTAAAAACTCTGGCCACATACAAATAGATAATATGACCATTAAAAGAACGGAAAAATACAAATACCTGGGTACAATCTTCAACTGCTCCAACATCATAAGGGAAGAAATACAAACTAGAATTAACTCTGGAAATAAGATATACTATGCACTACAACATCTACTAAAATCAAAGGCGCTATCTCGTAACACCAAAATCACAATATACAAAACACTGATCAGACCAGTTGTGCTGTAGGGCTCTGAAACCTGGAGTACAACGAAAGGAGACGAAGCCTTGTTACAAACCTTTGAGAACAAATTTTAAGACGCATCTTTGGACCCATTAGGGATACACAAAGTGGAGAGTGGAAAAGAAGAAGTAACAAAGACATTTATGATCTGTTTAAGTCCCCGCTAATCACTGGTATCATGAAGGCTAATAGACTACAATGGCTGGGGCATATAGAAAGAATGGAAGATAATAGGGAAACAAAACTCGCTTACACTCAGGAAATAAATGACCGTAGACCCCGAGGTAGACCAAGAAGACGGTGGAGAGATAATACATGTACAGACCTACAAGCACTTGGAATCAACGACTGGCAAGAGAAGGTCCACCAGAGAGACGAATGGAGACGGATTGTATTTGCAGCAAAGAACCTAAATGTCTCGGAAAGCTGAAGAAGAAGAAGAAGAAGAAGAAGAAGAAGAAGAAGAAGATTATTATTATTATTATTATCATCACCATTCATCATTATAATCATCATCATTATCATCATCATCATCATCATCATCATCATCATCATCATCATCATCATCATCATCATCATCATCATCATCATCATATCATCATCATCATCATCATCATCATCATCATCATCATCATCATCAGCAGCAGCAGCAGCAGCAGCAGCCTCATCATAAAGTGCCTTAATAATCTGGCAATTATCAACAGACTGTAAATACCACCCACGGACATGGTAACAAGATTGTTTTACTGGTATCGATTCTATTAATGGTGTGTGGATGTTTGTTTGAGGATTTGGTCTAGCTAGTTAGCATCCTACCTACCTATCTACCTGCCTACGTACCTGTCTACCATCTATCCTAACAAGATGTGTAGGTCTCCGTAATATAGACAAATGTAATCATGGCGGAGTCTAGAACTGATATAACAGCACTCGAGACATTCCCATACTTGCTCCGTCATCATTTTCGACAGCCAGCGAAGAGTCCTAATGCTAATGATACCAGTCGCATTGTGAGACCTGAGTGTGGGCCTGATTCTCATGTCACTCCCTGCAGCACCATACTCTCCAGGCTTATGTAGTAATGGTCTCACCAGCGACTCAAGAGTCAGAGTAAAGTTGGTGTGCTTGTTTATCTAGCTAGACAATGGTCTGTGTTCACTACACATCATATGATTTTATTTTCGGACCAGTACATTTCTCTCCTAGCTTTATAAAATTAGTTTTCTAGGAATTGCCAAAGTGGAGCTGTGGCGAGGAGAGGAATCGGTTAACGCATCTTACTGTAGCCGAGGCAGGCAGAAAGACACAAAAGTAAAGACTGATGCTTCCTTTGCTACGGTGCTAAGAGGTAGAGAGTAGTTCTGACTTCGTTACGGCCAAAGAGGAGAAGTAGTAAAAGAAAGAGAACCTCACACCGCCCTCAACTGACCAAAAAAGATATAGTAATTAGATAAGAAGATGTACGAGGTCTTGGACAGAGGCAGAAACTATTTTATAGATGTTTACACAGGAAACACCATGTTAGAGCCCAAGCAATGAATTAAGGTGGTAGATTGTGGTAGAAATAGTGTTGTAAAAACTAAAAGAGACTAAACAAACAAATCAAGGACAAATAAAAAAGCTCTTTATTTCTTTCTTCTAACAGAACATTGCATGGCAATAACAGATACAACAGACAACTGTATATATCAAATAACAACAGTGGGTAACCCCCAACTAATCAGCAGCACTTAAGACAACAGAGTACACCAAGTACCACACAGGTGTTCCAAACAATGTCTGGTTGGACTGACACAATAAAGAACATTGACACAGACAACACTGCACAGATAATATGGCATTACAACAACATAAGTTATACAACATAAACCCCAAGACGCGACATACATAAACGAAAGAGTTGTGACACAAATTATTACACCACCAAGAACCCAGGCCTGCTGACACTAACTAGTCAGCCACTCCTGTAACAATGGAAAACACAATCTATGATTATCATTGTAAAGAAGACATATTAAACACATGAAGCAATGAGCACATACAATATAACATATGAATTAACCCATATATCATAACTGTCCCACATCTAATTATCCATTTTGCTATTCTGAGGTAACCCTTGATGTCTGTCATGATCATTATTTGCTACCTCATTCAAGGTGACTGCATCTCTAATTGTTAAATACAACAATCAATGTTGCATCATCAGATCACCCGCTTTATTGTCTTCTCCAGTTGTGCCACTGCTGTCATGAGATTACATTGATATTGCTAGGATGGAACACCTAATGCAGTAATCTCAGCCTGCCCCACCTTCCCATACAGCCCAACATTCACTTACAACAGACATCACAATCACATGCAACATCTCAACACTGATTTGTCTAACAAACATCAGACATTGCAAGCAAACACAACATCTCAACACTGATTCAGTTAGCATACATCAGACATTGCAAGCAAAAACATCTTTGTGCTGACAAATTAGGTTACCTTCCCTACCTACCAAAATGGCTACATTTACCAAGGAACCCATAATAAGTTCCCTGTCTACACCTTACAGAATATTTTATGCATTAATTTGTACCAAGTCACTTGTAACACAGGACAGCACTGTATTCCCTATAGACTACATGTTCATATATCATGTGAATGTTCAGTCCATGATATAGCCACAACCAAACACCACCTATTATATCTTCAGTCTAATGCTCTACAATTCTCTACCTACTGTTATGCACACCGGCAACTGTTTTTCTAACACACTGTACTCTTTTCCCTAACATAAAACATATATTGACAGGTTGTACTCCTGTGCTCCACATCTGATAGTACGATATACTCATATACAACAATACACAACATTATGGAACCCGCCACCATCAGACATTCAGTTGCCTCAACACAGGGACTTCACTGGACAACTACCCCAACAATGTCCAAGTTTGCATGAAGAATACCAGCACTTAAATGATACCATGCAAGTTACAACATTCGATTAGCATCACAAACTAACAACCAACAAGCAAAACATGTGTAACTATGAAAAGCAACAGACACATATACAACGTGGAATCACCATATTTGTAGAATGTGACAATGCAACACTTGCACATAGAAGAATCACAACATTCACAGAAAGTTAAAGATAAACATGAATTACTCATAAACTCAATTGAGGAACTCTCTGATGCCACTAAGACATTTAAAAAAATATAAACACTCCATAGTATCAAGTGAAAGTACACAACTAGTGGCAAGAGCGCATCATTCATATCAGACAGGATCAAAGCACAACAATGTCCATGGCTGGATACAGAACATTAGTACTAATATAATGAACATATTTAAATCTACAACACATGATACAGAAATCACTGCTTTTGCAAAACAAGGTACCTGATAGATCTTACAATCAGAAAGATTATCGTAAGAAAGACAAATCATACCAGAAGCCACCTCGATGTGGATGATGTAGTTTGTTTCAGCCTAGCTACTCTATGTGTGATAAAAAAAACCGCATATCCGTCACACTTAGAAGCAGTGTTAAAGAAGCAAGAAAGCAGAAGAACGTCATTTAAACGTGCTGTTAAAGTTACTTTTGTTCCAGCTATGGCCATTATAGTAATAAATGTCTTGGTAGGCAACGAATGAAGGCAAATAATGCAGCACTCATCGATACATCATCAGACGATGAGAGTGACATTGATTCGGAACTTGTAAATGTGTTACCAACGAGTGAATGTGAGAGTGTGGCAGTAGTAACAGACAAATTAGACTTTAAGAAATGTGACATATGTCACCAGTTTCATGCGGATGGTAAATTGAAATGTGGGCACGTAATACCATGTTCAAATGAAGATGCTAACGCAGCTAGTGCCTGCAGAGGTAAACTTAAGTTCTACGATGCACTGGTCAATGATAAACCATGCCAATGTTTAATTGATAGCGGGAGCACTGTACTGGGTTTAAGGAAAGAACTTGCTAGACCAGAAGATTACACGGGTGAATTTGTCAAATGCCGTACTTTCTCTGGAACCATTGAGAAATACCCACTGGCAAAAGCACATATCAATACCCCGTTCCTTACTGGCACATTTACCTGCGCAATCCTGCAAGATCCATGCACGGATCTCATTTTAGGCTGCCTAGATTCATTGAAACAATGTACAGACGACGACATAAGAGCCTGGAAACATACACACATGGCTAACGCTGTAACAATGTCAGATACACAAACAAACTATACTGACTTACAAAATGAAATGCTACAGCTATTAACACCCAGCGGTGCCGATACCAACACTACTCGACAGAAATGTATCGAGGCACAAAGCACCGACCAAATTATACACCTTGAACCAAACCAGAAGGTTTTGCTTCTACTACCTGATAAACGTAATTTGTTACTAACATCTTGGCAAGGGCCATTCAACGTTGAACGTAAAATATCAGATGTCGATTATGAAATATCGATAAAAGGAAAATTAAAGATATTTCATATCAACATGCTGAAACCATACTTTTCACGACAAGAGCAACAGACAGACGAACAAGATGCACCAACACCAAGTAAACGGACGACAGACGTACACAACACAACTTCACTAAGTAGGGCGACACACGACAGCGACAACGCAAACACACTTAGCCAGGTAACAGCACACGCAGCTAGTACCACTACAGTATTGAACGAGACAGACGAAGACGAGATGGAATTACCATTCCCTACTGTAGACACGACTGCGACCATTGACAGCATAAAGATAGAAACCAAACTTACAGACGATCAACGACGACAGATTATAGAGTTAGTGACGGAATACAGAGACATTTTCTCCGACATCCCAGGAAAGACAGACAGAATAGAACATTCTATTATTCTGACTGACAACACTCCAATAAAGTGTCGACCTTATTCCATCCCTCTAAATTATAGGTCGAACCTCGACAAAGAACTACTATCTCTCGAGTGGAATTATTCAGAAATCTCAGTCAGAGTATTCTTTCCCTATCGTCCTTGTCGCCAAAAAGGACTCAACTATTCGACTCTGTGTCGATTATAGACGGTTAAACAAAATAACCAAAATTGATGCTGAACCAATCCTAGCATGCGAGGATTTGATCTTGGACATGTCTTTTGGCCTTCGTAACGCTCCAGCAACTTTCGTCCGTCTAACTAGGGATCTTCTCCATGGGATGACCAATATTTCTACATATATAGATGACATATGTATTCATACGGAAGACTGGACATCACACCTACTGAAACTACGACAAGTCTTCGACAGGTTGCGAGTATTTGGGCTTACATTCAAGCCTACCAAAGTAGAGTTGGGCATGGAACAAATTGACTTCCTAGGTCATACCATCTGCAGGGGCCAATTAAGAACAGATGACAGAATCGTCACCAAGATTCTGAATTTAACAATGCCAACGACCAAGAAACAGGTCCGAAGTTTACTAGATCTGGTAAACTACTATAGTAAATTTATTCTAAATCTGGCGGAAATCACCAATGTTTTTTCTAACATCTTAAAAGCTTCGGCTAAATTATCTGTACAAGATGCAGGATTAATTAGCGCGTTATCAAAACTGAAATACCTATTTAGCGTTCCACCTATCCTGCGTTTGCCTAATCCAAAACTTACTTATTTTTTACGTACAGATGCGAGTGCTATCTCCATATCTGGGATACTAGGACAGTTCTACGAAGGGAAGTTCCACCCAGTAATGTGCGTAAGTCGGAAAATTAGCCCTGCTGAATCCAGATACTCAGCATCAGAATTGGAGGGCCTCAGCTTAATCTATTGTGTTAAGAAATTTCATAGATTTTTGGCAGGAGCACAGTTTGTGATCGAAACCGACAATTCTCCATTGTCTGTGATGCAGTCTGGCATTCCCCATAATAACAGAGTCTACAGGTGGGCTTTGATTCTGCAGAACTATACATTTACTATCCAGCACTTAAAGGGAAGATTGAACTCTTTGGCAGACACTTTGAGTCGACCGTCAACCATTGAAATACCTGATTTGCAGGAAGATCGAACAGAGATCACCAGAAACAGTGACACGGTAAATGTTAAGTAACTCAGTGCCGTATGTGGTTATTAAGATACACTGTAAGTGCGTTATCATCGCCAAACATGTAAACTGAGTGAAACTAACAGTGCCATGAAGAGTGAAACGAACAGACGCAGAAGTAACATGCGCTGACACACACATAAGCTATATTAACGTTGAAGTGTTAGTGTGAACCTACATAAGTTAGTAGGGAACTATATTTATACACTATCCATGAAGAAGAGCATAGATGACTTTGCCGAAATGAACTATGTTATAAGAATAGTCTACAAAGAACAATGCTTCATCTTCACACCTGAAAGGAGGACTTCAGTTAGTGTAATTAGATATAGAAATGTAACTGTGATATATATATATATATATATATATATATATATATATATATATATATATATATATATATATATAATTATTATTTTATTAACAGTACACATAACTTCATTTTTCTATGAATAATTGAATTGCAAAATGTTCAAATGCATATATAACTTTATTTATGTCATGTGGTAGTTAGAAATCACCATCATGTAGTTAATAACCCATTTAATGTAACACCAATGATAGAGATACAATTGTTAGATATTACATTAGTTTATCACCGCATAATCATAATCATTTATAAATTCATTTATCTAAAATATCATTTCTAAACTAACCCAACCATTTAGTAATTAACATCATTTCATTTACCAATAACACTTTAAGGTAGTTAACTCAATTCTCTTAAATGAAATTAATTAGTTAGATTATTTCCCTTAGGATAATTTAAAACAGCACACCAAATTATGTTAGTTAGTATTACAGGATCGGTGACAAACCATCCTCACAACCGTGTATATTTTGTATAGGCATGACGCGTGCAAACAAACCGCACAGTCATTTGGCATGAATACTTTTATTATTCAGCCAATCATTTATTGTAAATATGTAGTGTTCATTTATTTGATGCTATGAACCGTATTTTAATGACGAGTGAATGTTTTAGCAAAAGCGAGAGTATGAAAGTTAATGAAAGATGTATGAAAGATGTATAAATGAGAGGAGAAAATGTGGAAATTAGTAAACATGGAAAGAAAGAGAGAGAGAGAGAGAGAGAGAGAGAGAGAGAGAGAGAGAGAGAGAGAGAGAAAGGTAGCGGCAAATGTTTTCACCGCTGAAAACGTCTTGTTGTGACTTGTCTGTGTGATCTATGTAACCAATGTGTTGTCAAGTTTTTATGTGTTTTACTGCCATACTTTAATAGATTAGATAGGGATTATACTTTGAGCATCTTGAAGCGGAGTTGTGGTCATACATAAGAATAACAAACATTTGTAACCACAATAAACCGATTTACGGCGCTCGAAGGAATACACACATTTAATACACTAACGCATACACAGGTTAGCAAGTTAAGTACACTGTAGTTTATTAGAAAACACGCAAACAAACAGAAAAACAAACACATAAAAGTTGCACACACTATTTGTTTCAAAGAACAACAACTTAAATTCAGGGGACACAATAACTTCTTAAAAACCTTAATGTAACATTGAAAATAGCTTTTCACGAGCGGAAGCGAGAAGGTGAAGAGTGAACTGTATGTATATGAGTTGGAGGGGATATTAATGGGAACATGAACATTTTATGCTCATGTGTTGCACTCATAACAGAGTCAACTTGTATTTGGGTTGTCATTTCGGGCAATATGAGGACAGGTCAGACATAAGTCAACGGGTGAAAGTCAAAGGACAAAGGGTCAAACGACAGAAGCCAGGACATAAGTCATAAGACAACGGATCCGGTTCAAAACAATTCCCAAAGATATCTATAGAACCAACTATACTGATACAAGGGCTACTCAATTAGCCGAGTGAAAAGATAGAACAGTGTGAGTAAAGGAAGAAGAGAGTTGTTCTATCCCCAAACGAGAGATTTACAACTTATTGGATCTCTGACAAAATTGGACATCCAATTTTTCTTTGTGACCATACGTGTTACAAACATGAGTTAAAGGGGTGTAACACTTCACAGAGGGGAGGGAAGCCTGTCAGAATCTCCAATAAGGGTTTAGAGAGTTAATAAGAGTAAGACAAGTCTAGTAGGGAGACACCAGACAGGAGAGACACCAGCGCTATAAATATCTTCACAAGGGGACACATTTGTGTCAACCAAGGGAGCACTACGGACAGTTGAGCGAGGGCTTCCCCAAACCATTGGGAAGCTTGGCCTTACGAGTAACCGTGGAGTACCCGGTTACTCAAGTTCACGAGCCAGCGTGCTTGGGACTCTATGCACGCAAGACTCGCTAATGCACGGAGGAGACAGCGTCCGTGCTTGACCACGCAATGTGTAGCGTGTGGACAGACCCGACTGGAGACGATTAGAGAGTAGACGTGTTCTTGACAAATGCTATAAGTTTCTAGGCAATAGTTAATATGAGGCTTTAGATTTAGATTGTGATTACTAGTATCATTTCTCACCACTTCATTACATCCATGTTGTTAATTGTCAATGAAGCATACCGCTCGCAGAGCTTATAAATTGCCAGCTCTAAATAAATTGCATTCCTTTTGCAAATGACACGAGTTGTTATTTCGTGCGGTGTAAAAGTAGGGGAGTCCTGAAAGACCTGTAGCAAGCAAGTTGCTGACAATATTATATCTGATATCATTATTACACACTAATGTCAACCAGTGTTGTCTAATGCCAACCACACCAGTGTACTATTATTTGTGAGTGGACAGCAAATGTACAGTTATGCCCTCTATTCCCCATCATTCTTACTATGATACACCGGTTATAACTTTTGCTATCTTACGTTTCATGTCACACGACAAATACATATTGATATCTATGCGAAGGGTGGTAAATAGCACTAAATCACATTCTTCCCCCCAGTAAAGCCACACTTCATTCGCATGTGTCATGGTTACATTATGATTGCTGATACGCACCCTGCATATTAAAGGTGCATTATTTCCTACGCCTAGTAGCTATCAATCTGCATGGCGCCCCTACAATTCAATACATTATTTCCTTCACTTCTATTTATTACCTACATGTTCTAACTACATTGCTTAACCATTAACCCATCGTTGCCACATATAACATGTAAGTACTCTTCTCTGCTTTACACATGTTATACATATTACACATATATTATGGTTATTGTTCCCTACTCATTGTTGCTTAGGAGTGTTCATACCCAATAATTTACCAAACACTCAATCTCATGCCCATTATTGTCACAGAATAATCCTGCAAACTTATCTTGCTGCTGTATACACATACACATGATTCTCGCCACTCTATGTTATTCAGTAGTCTTCATTTCTAGCAATCTCACAAGCATTCACTCCCTTGCCAACATGGCCAGCATGGCACCATGTGGCATTATTTCAGTCTTTACTTTAAACTATATGACCCCATACATTGTATATCCCAAATTTTTGCTAGCTTGGGACATTTACAGAGGGACAGCACAAAATCAATCACTACCTATTTAGCCAGTAACACATTAATGTCCTAGGATAATCATGTAAAAGACATTCTCAACAAAATAATTTTGTGCCATCATGGCTGGCATAACATGACTTCAATCTTTACCATATTTAACCACCACTAATGACTTATCTTCGTATTCCACGTCACCATGCCTGATTTCTTACATCTCTACATACTAAGCTTTTAATATCCTATTTTCATAAAGCTTTAGGGACTTTAACTTGAGCTGTAGAACAGCCCATTTCAATAGTATTTATTCATATTATCAATTTATTTTATACTTCTTTGTCCCTAGCATCTCAACTAACAGTTTTGTTCACCCATGCAAACACTTTCAAGTTGGTAAACTGGCGTATGCTGCGATTTAATAAATCTTTATTAAATTAAACATTTTACACTCACGGCATTCTCCTGTGCCATTAGTTTTCACTGATGAATAGATGGGAAACCCCACATATCTCGTCTCAAGGCGGGCTGGCCACAAAACTATATACCCAGGGCCCAAGTGCCTGCCTTCACAAACCGAGCTGGCTGCTACAATAAAAATGGCCTCAGGTATCTTTGTTTCAAGTGGCTCTTCCGGCGTTGTCCAGATTTTTATCTTGAGACAGACCAAACCAAGATTCGTTGGTTTGGCGCTATCACATTACTATATCTTAAAGTCAGAGAGCGCATATAGGTGTGGGTGTAGGTTGAGCGCATTTCTTTCTTGGTGGATTGTAAGGGGAAGGAGGGAGTCAGATAACGCGCATGGTTGTTTTCGGAACTAGGAATCAGAATTACGTAGGCAGTGGTCTTAATTGGGGAGTGACATTACATGGGCTTATACATGAGGGTGTGCTCGAACACAAGGGTATGAATCGGGGAGTGGGTATTTGCGCTTGTGATCAGGGTGGGGTAAGGGTGTCCCAGAAAACATGAATTTATCGGCCGGAGGAGAGGAAGAAAAGCCAGACAGCGTGTTGGCGCGTGCACAAATAGGGGACATTTGACGGTATTTCACTTTTAATTCACCACTAACAAGTTATTTTTAGCACTGACATAGATCTGGTTGGATCTTCTATTTTCAGAATATTGATATCGGGATTCACTTACATCAAAGATGAGCTCAGACAGGTGGGGCATACACAAAATAAGACGAGTAGCACAAGATATGGATATACACTCCGACGTCCGTGAGGACCCACCAGGCCCAGAAACATTCATTACATCCATTGATCAGTCTAGCAGTCCACCACACACTCAACCGGAAGTGATCGACAACACATTCAATTTATATGATTCTTTATTTCAATAAATACATTACTCTGTAGCACTTGCTTGCCTTCTACTTGCGAAAGCTATTATATGTCTGTATCTGTAATTAATAAATGTAGTGGCTCTTTTCAAAGCCCCCAAAATATCCCAGTAGCATTACTCGATTGCACAGAGAATATCAACACGCCCTTACACCCACTATGGCATCACCATGATATCATGTGATTTCCCGGGAATCCTGGGATTCCTTTGTTTGCGGTGAATTAGAAATGACGTACCCATATGACACCTAAAGTGTGTAAGTGGGACAGCTAATTTACATACTCTCCACTTGGGAGCTGTGGTTCACCAACATACAGCTTCTGGTTCTGGTGTGGCTGCATTTGTTTCAGTAATGTATAACAAGCAACTTAGCATGCACTCACGAATTACTTCACTTATGATGTACTCAAGGAAGACCACTGAACTTCGTTTGGTCATGTAGCAAGTAGCTGGACACATCTAGACGGACTTAAATGTGCATTCTTTCTATTCAGATTCGGGGGGGGGGGGGCTGAGTGGTCTCGAGGTATGGTGTCCGCCTCGAGTGCTGGAGGTCCCGGGTTCAGGCCCCGATGAGGACCGGGATTTATTTAAAAAATCCACCTGGACTTCCAGTAATAAAATTTCTCCTGGTCTCTGGGTAGTGAGATCGGACGCCCGTGTGTATTGTTGCGCACGTAAAAAATCCCTTGGCAGCTGGAAATCGAAAAACGGCGCTGCCCGGGCAAAATTTCGTGTTAAAAATCTACCCAAAGTATTTCAGGATGCTCGCCAATGCAACGGAGCTCGTGCATTGAGCTGAGTTTCTCCAGACTCAGGTTTGAGTTAGGACGAAAACGGAGCACTTATGGGTTAAACCGTGTGCCGTGATGTTGATCCAACGACTAAACTAAACTATTCACATTCCCTTAACTGTTATGAAACCGGTCCACAATGTCTATCTTTCTGTTTCTTTCTCTTTCTCTCCACTCTCAGCCTCCAGCCCTGCCTGCCTGCCTGACTGCCCGCCCGCCCGCCCGTCCGTCCGTCCGTCCGTCCGTCTGTCTGTCCGTCCGTTCCTCAACATGTTCCTACATCGCTTGTTCTACTGTAAGACACGCTGCAACAAACCCATATCTTGAGGTCGCAGAGAATTTGTCAATCTTTGCCATAAACAAATCAAGGTGGGAAGCAATATCTTCTGACTCACAATGCTGCTAAGCGAGACATTTAAAATGTTTTGATTGTGAATAACAACAGTTCACGGAACTGAGAGAGAATCTGATCCAAGAAATGTAATGTCAAGTTGGGAATCGATTACAGACTTCCATTTCATCTAACAATAACACGAGGTAATTTACAAATGCATTCTTTCACCCAGAAAACTAGTGCAGAAAGCAGATAAAGTGTTTGATACAACAGCAAATCAATAGGAACAAAATACAAAGGAGTGGTTTCATGCTTGATTGGTTGCTTGGTTGGTGAATTTTCTGGAAGACTCTTGTAACCAAGTCCGATGGTTGGCTTTCAGTTTGTTTTAGCCTTGAAAGGGAGTTGCATATATCGGAGCCAGTATCAGTCTTCGTTATTTACTGTATGTATAATCAGTTATCAGTTATCAGTTATCAGTTGGGGTATCTTCATTGCACTCCGGACATGTCCATAGGTGCTCTGATCCTCCCCCCCCCCCAGCATATGCATCAGCGTCCGGTGGCTAATAGTGCCAGTTCTGTGTTGTTTGACGATGTACTTCTCGCGTCTGGCTGTGTCTTTCATCCTGGACAGCGATGTGGAATCACTGACGTCAAAGTCCTCTGTTCTCGCCATATCTTTAAGGACGTTAACAACATCGGCACTATCCATGGGCTGGCCATCTACAGGGGGTGCAGAGCCAGCCAGTTTGTCAGCTCGTTCATTTCCCTCGACTCCCGCATGTCCCGGCACGAAGATGAAGGTGACTTTACGGACAACAGACTTCCGCAGCGATTCAGTCCTTTGTCTACGTACAGATCCAGCTTCGACCTTCTGAATCATGCTCATTGAGTCACTTAGTACACACACGTTGGTATAATGCTGTGATTCCAGCCATATGAAAGCCTGTGTAACTGCCATCACCTCCATCGTCATGCTGCTCGTGGTCATAGAGTGGGCACCACTGGATTCTTGAACGGTTCGGCCCGCTGAACGGGCTGTAAACGCCCAGGCACTTCTCTGCTGCTTTACAACAGATCCATCTGTATAGATGAGCACTTCGGGGCTATCTGAGTGTACTGTATGTATAAGTAACACGAATATCTATTGCTCTTCAAAACCAAACACAACTGAATGAATCAATTGTGGCGTGGGACAGATAGATCTACAAGCATTATATTTTTAAGAGCATGCATCTTTCCCATTGCAACATATGCCAGTGAGACCTGGACACTTACTAAACAAGCTGAACAGAGCATAAATGCCTTTGAATATAAAGTTTATAGATGAGTTCTAAAAATATCTTGGATATAGAAAAGAACAAATGCAACCATACGAAAACATCTCAATATTGAAGAAGGTTGGCTACTAAAGACGATGACACAAATAAATTGAAATATTTTGGTCACTTGAAACGTCATGACAGTTTGGAGAGAACAATAATGGAGGTGTATATGCCCGAGAAGAGATAAAGAGGAACGCCAAAGAGATGATGGCAGACGATCTCCAGATGGGTGTACCGCACGCAGGACATCTTGCTTATGGCCGACATATTTTCAGGAAGGTTGGTATGGGAGCGATGTTCTTCAAAGAACATTCTACCGAAAGAATGAATTGGTAGGTAACAAGTGTGACTGCTGATCAGGAGATATTATAGCCCGTTAATAAGCCCCAGTTATTGAAGTAAGAAGGGCCAGCTACTATGCCCAGATTTAAAGCATGAAAAATTATCCCCCCCCCCCTCCCCATCCCAGCATTTCTTACACGGGATTTTCAGTCAAATAGGTAGACGTTTTCAGGTGTTTTATAAGCTGGTGAGTTAGATATTGAGGACACTCGATTCCTAGGTTGCATGGGGTGTACTTGTATATTTCCTTATGCAGAAAGAATGCCACGTGATAAAAGCATACATGTAGGCCGTAAGAGGTGCCTATTCGTTATAGCTTTTATCCTTCTTCAATTAGCATGGGCCATGTGGCTTGATCCGTAATTCACTAACACTATGCTTAGAAATCCCGATATTTCTGTGTGTCAATATTTGGAGAAAAACTACATGTGGTGCCAAGCTGTTAGATGAGAAAACAGCATGCCCTGTGTGAATTGAGGCGAACGTAATCACATATGGACTGGAACCCAGAGCTGCTAAGGCCAGTAGGGATGACCAGGATCCGACATACTTATGTCAAATTGTCGGCGTAGACTGTCGGGGCACGTCGTTGTAATGAACACAAGTTCGATGAATAATGTGCAACAGCCAGATTCTGTTGCGACATCTGTCAAGTTAATGTGGTCATGCTAAGCTCCTAGACTGAAGAAACGAACAAACCTTAAAAAATAAATCCTAGACATCACATGAGCCTCAGGACACTGGCGTTAGTGTAGAAAATATCCTCCTGACCCGGTAGTGGCCTAACAATTAAACTGTCGCAGATCCTCCTCCTCCCCCCCCCCCCTCTCAGACATCAGTGGCATGTGCAAGAATGGTGTCACCGTGGGAATATTAGAATGTAACTAGTTTATGGTTCAGTACAGCGCCTGCGGACCGGCTGGGATGAGGTCAAGGCTGGTAATGTGCCCTCCACAGGTTTAAGGTAATGCATTGTCCATAGACTCCAGCCAATACCGAGACGGTGGCCTAGAGAAAAGCAATAGACCGTGTACAAGTTACAGCTATAGTGGATGTTTGCATTGTTGCAAAAGAACAGGAAACAATGATGCTATACTCCCCCAATGGACGTTTTGCGCCCAGGAAATATTGCTCGGTACTTGATAATCTTAAAAACAAAAGAACTAACTTAATTGTCAAAGGGTTAAAAATTAGGTCTGATATTTTGGCCTTCTTGTCTCTCTCATTTTATACATTATTTCATGCAAATGTCACTAACAATAAAAACAAGTAAGAAGATATGAATGAAAACTGAAATAAACGCCAAAGCAAAGCCGTAGAACAAATACGAAATGATGAGCAGCAAGCCACAAGGATACACGTGGGAGAACAGGATGAAACTGAAGCTAAGAATATATTATCATATTAAGCACTGGATTCAGATTAAAAATGCGAGCATTAAGCTATGATACCAGATTGCTACAGTCATGAAAGCACGGAAATGGATATGCTTGTTTACGTGACACACCAACAACCTAAAGAGATTATTTGATTAAATTTTCAGAAACCCGCTGGAATTATCTAGACAATTTAGAATAATTAATAGGTTTCGGTTATAAACAACAATAAACGTACATCTTTGGATTGATGGTTGCGAGAACTGCCTCACAAACAATGTCTACTTCAGTCCATGTCAATAAAATTAGACGATGGCGAGAAAGAAAAGAGAGCTGGCAAGATAAGAACAATGAGAAAGACTGACATAAGAGAACTAAAGTTCACTCGTTTTGGCTATGGGAAAAGACATCTATTAAATACTTTCGCTATGAATTCTATTTCAATCCTCGCCGACGAAATAACCAGGGCTTGCCAATTTATATGCATCTTTGGCTTCTTCACTGATGGGCTGATACAAGTGCATACAACAACGATAATGTTGAGACACGAAGTTTAGCTAAACATATAGAACACATTAAATGGAGAATCTACAATTTGAAAACAAATGTGGACAACTATATGATGAGTGAAAATGAGACTCCTATCAGTGATGGGCTCCGTGGCAAAGAAGTTACGGACGCAATTCATAATCCCGAATACTGCTCTCGAAACACAGCTGTGGGCGATTTGGAAGCTGACCGCTTTGCGTTGGTTTTCATCAATAGTATGACGGCTAGTCGTTCAGAACGCAATGGCTAACTACTGAACTTAAACTTCCAAGAAACCACAAACAACCAAAATTTGCTGGGGTTGACTGCTACGTCCTGTAAATGGTAAGCAACTAACGTTTTATCAGTGATGGATGACTGATGGGAAATGTATAGCTAAAGAATTCAACGCTCGATAAAAAGTAAGGATATCTTACAGAAAATAGACTGGGCATTCCTCTTAGCCAAGCGCGGCTCAGTACGCGTTTTACTGTTTTGAACGAAAGCTACGCTACAAGATTAGCAACTAAATCGTGGGGCTCAGATGGAATCATAGATGTGGCTTTACTTTCCAGTACTGATGGCCCCTCAACACGCTGGAATGTCTGGGAACACAGGAAAGCTTACACCTGCATGTGCTGTACTCATCCCAAAAATACTGTTCTCAGACAAGTGAAGCCCAAATATACTTTCACATATCATGCAGACAATACAAACCTGGCTGAACCGTTGTCAAAATTGCATAAAATGTCAGACTAAAGACAAGCAAAAGAGCTGTATTTCAACCCCCATGGTGGAATGAGGGAGTTGAAAAGGCCTGGATAGCAAATGAGCAGGTGATTAAGTGAGTTTCAGAAAAGGGCGACATGACTGGCCACAAACTAATTGATACTGAGGTGGAAGAAATGCATCGAGAAAACAAATAGCCAGTAACCAGTAATTTATTTAAAACTTTGGCCAAATAAACTAAGGGACAATTATGGGATAACATTGTGACTAATGTGGACTGTGAGAAAATCGTACACACATTATCGTTTACATCAACAGAAATAATGTAAGCCGTCAAACATCAAACAACCATGATTCAGTAAGTGTAATGTTAAAGACTGACGTGGGGCAAGAATCTTCAGTTGTTGTATTACTCAGACGAAACACTTGAGCAAGTATTAACCTACTAAATGTATGAAGATCTTGTATCTGATCTTGTGTCTGAAAAAGTTATAAAGTATGCACTAAGAGGCAGACATAATCATACCATGCAATCAGATGGCATAAAGCAAGGTTACATCAAGCATCTCAGAGTTGCAAAAATTCACTATGTAGTAACGGATTTCACAGGTATTTTTGTCCTTGTATAACTCAGGGATGTCCATTATCAATACTGTTATTCAACATATATACGGTCAAACTGGCAACAGTACACTCCACTTGACCAGGATGCTTGCTTGCTTGCTTGTGTTCGTTGGCTTGAGCTCCAACGTGAAGTCCTGTATGTCGGATGAAGACATCCTGTTGTCCAGCATCAGTGTGATGTCATACAGGACCTGAGTTTTGCGTGAGTATCCGTTGTCCCATGTCTGGCTTATTGGTGTGCAGACTAGTGGTTCCTCGCCGTACAGGCAGACACTCTCCGACTTCGGAGGAATCGGCGATCCTACTGACTTTAGCCAGGACCCCGAAGGGACCTGTTGCCCAGGACGCTCGACGAGGACGCGTCAATAGGTCTTGGCCAGTATATAACCCGGCCCTGGTGCCTTGGAAACACCTCTGCGTCCCACTTGACCAGGATGAACCTTGATATTCGCAGATGATGGCTCAGTCTATCGACCGGATTGTACAGTTATGGCATGATCAAAGCTATACAGGGAACTTTGCAGAAAATGGCTGGGTGGCATGAGCAGACCAGTTCAATGCTGAACCCCGGGGCTTAAATCGGCGAAGTCTAGACGTGCACTGGCGCATACCAATGCCTATGTACAAGTCATAACTTAAAACAGGCATCGGCTTTACAGTGTCATTAATAATCTCAAAAGAAGCCTGGAAAAGAGGGTGCCGTGGTCACGGATAGCACAGACAGAAGATTCCATTGGGCAGGTTACATATGTGGTCAAGCAGATACACGGGGCAGGAATGAACTAAGAGCGGTAGACACAAGGGCAACTTCACCCAGGCCATCATCACATTGGGCAGAGAGTGTTGAGAATGGTGTTTTGGGTTGGTAGAATTGGAGTTCCAACAGCTTATGAATGTAAATCCAGACAGAGAGACATAATAGTATACACCGATGATGGTGTGCATCGTGGATCTAGCTATGCATTCTCAGCTAGACTAGGGGGTCATTGTTGAGAATAATGGAGCCTGTAGGTCTACAATCTCAAGTATGAAGAAGTAGGTCGCTGCAGTTCTGTGTGATTCCAGCAACAACGGACGTATGAAAAGGCGGAGAGAGGGGGGGGGGGGGAAGACGAAGTTTCTACAACAAGTGTGTTATAGGTTTATGATGCTGAGCGAGACGGAGCATCTGCAGGTGTGTACGCATTGCCATAACTTTGAATCTTATAAACCAAGAGACATTGAGCCTAAGCGGATTAAAATGTGGAAGTCGATTCACCCAGTGTCACACGCACTGCATGATAGTAATGAATATTTGACAACTGATAAGTAAAAACAAATAATAGCACAGAAACCACTTGGGGCAGTTACAAAAAAAAAAACAACCCTAAGAGTTGTTGTCAAGAAAATGGATAGCAGAATTGATACAATTATGTCCTGTCTAACAAATTGCTCGTCACATGGAAATTGATGTCTACTAGCCCTGCAGATCACATACCAAGATTAGATTTGATAAACGGCAGAGGCAACAAGCCTGAAGAGATCAATATCAATATGAGCTCGGGGGTTATTCGTGGAGGAGATGATGCCGTTAGAAGACAACATATCTTATGGTCGGCTAAGTGTCATTCACAACCGCAATCGAAGATATAATTTGTTGCTAGACATTTAGGAGAGTCGGACATGTTGATCTCCAACAGGGTTATATAATCCAATCTTCTACAACGAACTGATTGATCACTGGTAATGACGTTAGAAAAGATTTGACACTCAAATGGTCACAAATGTTATGAAGTACATTGCCGACTGGCTGGGGTGATCATACTTCTGCACGCCTTGTAATATTCACCACCATGTATCAATTCATGTGGCGACGACCATCCAACCATGACAAAAGGCAGTTAAGAAATGTTTCTCTTTGTCCGTTTCTATGTTTACTGTAATGAATATTTCTAGTTTTCACAAATGATCTAGGTTTTCTTTGATCAAATGTGGCTACAAAATGACGACTGCCTCATTTCAATGTTTGTAATAAGTTTTCTTTGTGGCTTAGCCTGTTTTAAAACTTGTAGATTACTCATATTAGCGTCTAATGAATTTTAAACATTCTTCTCTAAAACCACACATACTAGGTCCTAGTAGATATTTGCTGGTTTACTAATTCTCCATACTTCACAGCCATATTTTAAATCTGATTGTATGTAATGTACAGTTTTCTTTGTCTAACCTCCCCTGACTGGAATTTATTGCAGTCGATTATCAGAAAAAGAGAAAAGAAAAATCACAACAACAGAAGTGAGGTTCCTGAGAAGAATACTCAACGTATCAAGAAGAGATAAGATCAGAAATGAAGAAATCAGGACTAAAGTGGGGGTTAAAGCAGCACTAGATTTTATTAGAAAGCAGCAAGTTATTCAAGCGTAGGCCCATGTTTTACTTTCTACAACCATTGTAGACAACCCACATTCTTTGAATATGTCATAACAAGAAAATAACTGAGTCGTGACAACGAGAAAGTTGGATGGGAGGAGTGTGCAAGGGAAGACAGAGAGAGAGAGAGACAGAGAGAGAGAGAGAGAGAGAGAGAGAGAGAGGTAGAGAGAGAGAGAGAGAGAGAGAGAGAGAGAGAGAGAGAGAGAGAAGATGCTGGACTTTAAGAAAAATATAATCACTTTAACTATTGTGTTAAGTAGTTCCTTCTGACGTGATGCTATCAAGTCGGTGTCGTTATATTATGAACACCAACATTGATCCCTCCCATACTTTCCAGAAAGCTTATTATATTCTCACTGGATAATGTAAACACACCAGGTGACAGTACACAACCTTGTCTGACACCCGTCTTTATGTATTTGAATGTTCCTAAACGCTTGTTAATTCTTATAGCTGCTGTGTGCTGCCAATACATTTCCCATTATTAGCAACTGTTTGTCATCAATGTTGAATTGTTCCATTAGTTTAATTATTTATGTATGTTTCACACTGTAAAACATAACGGTGTAGTCTATGAAGCATAAGTACAGATACGTTTTACTTCAATAGCTCTTCCTAATGAACTTCTTCTTTTAGTCCATGTCGTGTTGCGTCGGTTATCATGTCTGTCTAAAGCCTTCTGTTGCATGTGCTTCCAACCATTTATGATACCCATGTTCCTCCATACTATGACGTCAAATTGTCCGGCATCTTCTCTCCTGGTCTCCCCTCCAATCTTCCTGTTGTAACGTTATTTTCCGGCTTTCCTTTTTTCATGACATGCCAAAATAATGTGGATTGTCTTCTTCTGATGCGAGTAACCAGTTCTCTTTGCGTGTTAACTTGTTTCAAGATATTTTCATTGCTTTTTCTATCTGTCCACAGTTTTATCATCATTCTCCCATAAAACCACATTTCTTCAGCTTCCGAATAATTCCACACTTGCCCATGATTCGTCTTTCTAACAGTATCCTAAAAATGTATATGCCATTGTTTGCAACCGTTCCGTTTAAAAACCCACCCTGGTCATCACAAATGTCTGGCTTAATCGGGTTGAGAATCACAGCATTAGTAAAACTGCACCGTATAGCATTGTATACAACACAACATATAAAACATTATATACAATACAACATATAAAACATTGAATACAGATGTGTAGAATGTTAAGTAATCCATACAACAAATTACACCAATGAATATCGTATTAAAGCTGGGTAGGTAAACACGGACCAGTTTGGTAAAAGTCACATCCGAGCAACAATGACACCATTTGGTAAGAGAACCATGGCTGGCAAAATTAATGATTGTGAGTGAAAGCATCATTACCAAACTGTTTTTAAAGAAATTAAGCCTTTTTACAAGTAAGTAAAGGAACCTTTTACACGTCTTTGGCACATTGACAATATGATGCTGGCTCTAAAGTTTTATAGACAAATCGTCCGGTCACCACCATGGCGTATAAGCATCTGAACCGTTAAGCCTGTGAAGTGTTTATGCTTCTGGCTACTGTTTGCAGTCGCATTTTCCTCATGCTGGGCTGGTAGTGCTTGGTTCCGTCGCCCTGCTACTGGGCTGAGTGCGTGGCGCGACACTGTGAGCTGTGAATTTCGTTTGGAATGTTTTTACATCTGTCCGCGGTTGTTGCAGCGTGAACTGCATGTTCGAAACGATGGTGGTCAGCCTGCAGCTTGGAATTGACTGGATTGCCTTTTCGGTTCACGAGTGCACTTTTTCTCGGAGACTCCTGGGGGTCGTCGCTGGAGCTAGGGTGTTCGTGCTTTGTGCGATGTCGCCCTGCCGAAAGGGACCTAGCCATATTCGATAAATTCATGGGCATTTAAGTCGATCCTCTCGAATTTTAATGCAGTAATGTTTGGCTGCTTGTTTTCTAGTGACTGCCGCTTCCATCGACGACGAACTGCATTTTCCGTAGAGAACTTTTATGCTGGCATTCTGACGGCGGCAATATGACTAGTGTACCTGTGCGGTCTGTTGGCTTATCGAGACTCCTGTCTATTCCACTTTTCACAAAGGACAGTGAGGAGCATCTCATGTGATATTCACTGGCACAGGAACGGAGTATAATGGGGACGACCCGTTGCCGTGAAGTTGGAACCACGAATAACTAACCAATTAATTATAGACAGATCAGCACTCGATGTATGATATAGCCAGTATCACACCGGCCTTTACTTCCCCAGACATTTCTTGGTACAGATTTTTGGCTGGGTCGATCTGGAAGCTCAGGTCAGATTGGAATACGCCATGATGCGATTGGAAGCTATGATCATCGGGCTGGCAGGAAAGTGTCCAGCTCTACGCTACTGCGGATCCCAAGTTAGCTGGGATTATATTATTTGTTGAACCTGTAGACCGTTGTGGAAGACTCGATCATCATCATCATCATCATCATCATCATCATCATCATCATCATCATCATCATCATCATCATCATCATCATCATCATCATCATCATCATCATCATCATCATCATCATCATCGTCGTCATCATCATCATCATCATCATCATCATCATCATCATCATCAGCAGTAGCAGCAGCAACAGCAGCAGCAGCAACATCATCATCACCCAGTGCATTGTCTTGTGTTGAACTTTGTCCCCCATAATAGTCTTTACAATAGGTCACTAATATAGCCAGATGTCCCGTCTCTGTTGCAGGCCATGTGTAAATTATATACCACGTCTTGAATGCATCTACATTGTGGTTTTCTTTCTCTCCGCTTTCCAGCGCATTACCCTTCGTAACTATCCTTACCATACACCGATGTCTTTATAAACTCTCAAAATATTTCATTTATTTCAAATTTCGACCCCCTATTTTCGTGTCACAGCACTTTGAACTAGTTCATCACCAACGGGAAATCATAATAGAAAAAGATACGATTTTACGTGTATGGTCAGATTATGTGAACAACCTTTATGATGATAATAGAGAAGAACAGTATGATATACGATATAATAATGAAGGACCATCAATTTTGAAGGTGGAGATTCAGAATGTTCTTTAACAATTTGAAAACTGACAAGGCCCCCGGTTCATACAACATCACAACAAACATTATTAATGCTTTAGAAGAATATTGAATAGATAAAGTCACCAGACTGCTGAACACAATACAAATTACTGGAGATATACCTCCTGAATTATGTAATTCTGTATTTATTACAATCCCAAAGAAATCAAGCGCCTTGAAATGTGATAAACATCGAAGAATTAATATAATGAGTCACATCACGAAGA
Source organism: Cepaea hortensis (assembly GCA_963921405.1). Lineage (NCBI taxonomy): Eukaryota > Metazoa > Mollusca > Gastropoda > Stylommatophora > Helicidae > Cepaea > Cepaea hortensis. The sequence continues at coordinate 58,194,009 of OY992886.1, forward strand.
TTTTGCTAAGAATTATCATGCAAAGCATTAGGAGGAAAATACAACCTGAAATAGGAGAAGAACAATGTGGGTTTGTAAAAGGAAAGGGTACAGTAATTACTGTGTATTTACTGCGAATCGTAATTGAACTATATATAGAAGTAAACAAAGATCTACACCTTTGCTTTATTGACTACACAAAGGCTTTCGATAAAGTGAGACATGTCGACATGATAAGGATGCTTGAAGATCTACAAATTGATGGAAAAGACCTTAGACTTGTAAAAAACATATATTGGAAACAACAAGCTGCCATAAGAGTTGATAATGAAGTAGACCAAAATCAGCCTATTAAGAGAGGTGTGAGACAGGGATGTGTAATGTCTCCAGATCTGTTTTCACTGTACAGTGAAAGTATTTTCAGAAATATTGAAGATATGGAAGGAATCAACATTGGGGGACGATGCATCAATAACATTAGATATGCAGACGATACAGTCTTGATTGCAGACAATGAACAGGACCTGCAATATTTAGTAGACGCAGTTGTTACACACAGTGAACAACGAGGGTTAGAATTAAATTGTAAAAAGACACAGGTTATGGTCGCCACTAGGAAGAAAGAAATACCACAATGTAATATACAAGTAAATGGGAATATTCTTCAACAAGTGAATAGGTACAATTATCTCGGAACAGTAATAACATCTGATGGGAGATGCCTTGAAGAGATTAGAACAAGAATCGCCATGTCTAAGGTAGCCTTTAGCAAGATGAAAAATATACTGACCAATAAAAAGATGTCAATTGAAACGAGAAAAAGAGTGTTGAGGTGCTACATAGAACCTGTACTTTTATATGGATGTGAAGCTTGGAAATGAGCAGTCAAGCTGAAAAACATCTGATGGCTGTAGAAATGTGGTTTCTGAGGAAAATGCAAAGAATACCATGGACAGCCATAAAGACCAATGAACAGGTCTTTCAAGAAACAAACGAAGATCGTAAACTGATTAGAGACATTAGACGCAGAGAGTCAAAATTTTTTGGGCATGTTATGAGAAGAGATGGATTGGAGAACTTGGTGACAACTGGTAAGATCGAAGGGAATAGACCGAGGGGAAGACCTAGAAGCAAATACCTGGATGGCTTGGCCACATGGCATGATCGAGACAGGAACACGCAGCTGATCCACGACTCTGGTGATCGAGTGAGATGGCAAAACATGACCGCCCACGCTTACCGGCATGGCACATGATGGATGGATGGATGGTGAATATTTGATTTTCTTCAACTTTACCCTCAACGTTCCTGTAATCAACCTGTGTTCACTGTAACAGTCAGCATTGGGAACTGTTTTTGTGATTGTTAACGCATTTCTTAATCTTCTGCTAATCAGGATGTAATCCATCTAGTTTCTAATTCTGCAATCAGGACTCCTCCATGCCCATAGACGTCTCGGGTGTCGTTGTTATGATGTTTCCTACAATCATTTCCTGCTATTTTGTCCATTCTACAAGTCTGTATCCTCTTCAACGTTCAATCATTTCATGTTGCTAATTTCAGTGTCCCTGTCCTTTTCTTGTGATGATCCGTAATGAGGAGAATCATGATGAACTAGACAACTTTAAAGAAGGTAGTTTGCCATTGCTTTCCTTCTTGGCAGTGACCATACTGGCCGGATGACAATAGCCATTGTCTCGTTAAAGAGATCCTCTGCCTACCGTCGCGAAACTTGAGACAATAACCAACAACTATCTGTCGGCTGCCCTCAAAATTTCATCCACCACCTGCCTTCCGTGGTTTCTTGAGAACAACTTCCGAAAACGAATAGATATAACAACACATCCTCCCTAGAAATATACAAACACCGTGGCCACGTAAGAAAGAAGTGTTACGTCGTGGTCATGTTACGTGGAGTCTTAGTGCACTATACTGATTTTTGCGTTTAAATTAGCTTTCCGCATTACCAGTATCCCTCGCCATCAGACAAATGCACTCCGACTTCTGAGGTACAAGTAATTTACGTCCCGAAGTCAAGGACAAGAAGCCAACAGTTTAATCCAACTGACTGGCGTAGGAGTTGAACGCGCTACCACGACATCAGCACATCGGATGTTTCAGAACGAGCGCTCTTATCCATGCTACGATGCTGACCTCTATTTCCAATTGTATGTATTTTAATAAACATTCTTCTTCAGTTTTGAGGTTTGTTGGATAAATTAGCTTGTTCTGTCTTTGAGCGATGCATATTTTACACTCATCTGTAACACGGTTTCCCAGCTGATTGATTAACTCTCCCAGCCTCACACCCGTCCGTCTGTTAGCACCGGAAATATGCATGCTCTTAGGGCTCTAGTTGTTGTTCTATCCGTTCCGAGCCACAGAGCTTTCAATCGCTTTAGTTTTTGTGGATCAATGTTTCATCGTCCTTTAGAAGTGAACCTAGACATTCGAAACATCTCATGTTCTGTATTTCGCTTCATTGATAAATGTGTCTGTTGATTTTTGTGTTTTATCAGTTGCCAACATGTATATTGTGATACTAATAATATGTCGTCAGCATATCGAATAACAGGCATTTCTATTTTTCAGATTACACAGAGACATATTGTTCCTTGCCAATGTTTTCTCTAACATTCCCATATTGTGATCAGTATGTAAGTTATACAGATGAGTGGACAAAATGCAACCCTGTCTGACTCCGTGTTCTACTTCACGCCTTGCAACCCTGTCTGACTCTGTGGTCTATATCAAGCCTTACAACCCGGTCTGACTCTGTGTTCTATATCAAGCCTTGCAACCCGGTCTGACTCTGTGTTCTATATCAAGCCATGCAACACGGTCTGACTCCGTGTTCTAGATCAAGCCTTGAAACCCGGTATGGCTCCGTGTTCTATACCAAAACTTGCAATCCTGTCTGACTCCGTGTTCTATATCAAGCCATGCAACTCTGTCTGACTCCGTGTTCTATTTCACACATTGCAACCCGGTCTGACTCCGTGTTCTATATCAAATCTTACAACCCTCTCTGACTCCGTGTTCCATATCAAGCCTTGCAACCCGATCTGACTCTGTGATCTATATCAAGCTTCGCAACCCGGTCTGACTCCGTGTTCTATATCAAACCTTGCAACCCTGTCTGACTCCGTGTTCTATATCAAACCTTGCAACCCTGTCTGACTCCGTGTTCTAGATCAAGCATTGTAATCTTGTCTGATTCCGCGTTCCATATCGTCTTTTTCTGCGTTCATCCGGAGTATTTTTTCCAGATGTAATTGCATTGTGCCAAGTTTATTTGCGCCCTTAGGCCGACACATCCGACTGCTGCGGGTGTTTGCTGACCGGGTTAACCTTCCCGGGGTTTTCGAGGGACATTCGACTTTCACTATTGTGGTGTCCACATCCCAGCTGGTCAAGTTAGAACGACCAAAGACATCACGGTCAACCCTCAAGGGAAGGCAGGGGCAGACCATGGGCATTCCCTGCCATCCAAGGTGGCTTCCATAATTGCAGAGCCGACACATAACGTTCTGGTACTGGGCTAACCCATGGAATCGTCACGTCCTACGCATGGCTGCTTCACTTCCTCACTTCCGTCTATTGGGCATTTCGTTCGCGACTGACTTCTCCTCAACTTCTATATCAAACCAATCTGTTGTATCAACAAATATTCTCGCAACTGCCTGTTTCCAATGTAGAAAGAAGAAGACAGAGGACTTTGACGTCAGTGATTCCACATCGCTGTCCAGGATGAAAGACTTGGGAGTAAGAATCGGCACAGCCAGACGCGAGAGGTACATCGGGAAAACAAAGCGCCTCGTCAACCAACACAGAACTGGCACTATTAGCCACCGGACGCTGATGCATATGCTGGGAGGAGGATCTGAGCACCTATGGACATGTCCGGAGTGCAATGAAGATACCCCAACTGATAACTAATTAACTAAAGAAGAAATAAAAATGGTCACGAAGCAGTTTTCAGCTATGGCTCTGAGATTTGAATCGGCCATCATATTCTGTTGGCGTGAATTCCCTCACTTTATCAGTTGACGAGCCCAGGTGTTGAACTCTCGTCCGTTCTTGCTACTAACATTGTCAGCGCAGGTTCCTATCTTCTATAGTAAGTCCGTGTGACTTCACTGTGATGTTTTATGACCTGTATTACGTGTAATTGGATGTCTTTTCATTGTGTTCCATACCTCTTCATGTTCCACCCAGTCAAATGTCTGTGAGTAGTATATAATGCAAGATCACACATCTAAATTGTTAAAAGGGGTTATTAAAGGCAAGAAAATCGACTTCACTGCACTGAGTTTCATCCCATATGGCTTGGTCTCTTTCGGCAGAGCGGCTTGCCGTAGCTCAGTGAAATGAATGACGGAGTCCGGAATCGAATACACAACCATCAGGGCATAAGGCATGTGGCGTAACCACTTCGCCATGGAGACTTCCCTGTATTTGCATTGTACTTTCCCTCATGTTAAATATGTTGTTACGTGTATCTTCATGGTACTTTCTCTCACGTTAAATATGTTGTTATGTGTATCTTCATGGTACTTTCCCCCATGTTCAATATGTTGTTACGTGTATCTTCATGGTACTTTCCCCCATGTTCAATATGTTGTTACGTGTATCTTCATGGTACTTTCCCCCATGTTCAATATGTTGTTACGTGTATCTTCATGGTACTTTCCCTCACGTTAAATATGTTGTTATGTGTATCTTCATGGTACTTTCCACCATGTTGAATATGTTGTTACGTGTATCTTCATGGTACTTTCCCCCATGTTCAATATGTTGTTACGTGTATCTTCATGGTACTTTCCCCCATGTTCAAAATGTTGTTACGTGTATCTTCACGGTACTTTCCCCCATGTTAAATATGTTGTTACGTGTATCTTCATGGTAATTTCCCCCATGTTCAATATGTTGTTACGTGTATCTTCATGGTACTTTCCCTCACGTTAAATATGTTGTTATGTGTATCTTCATTGTACTTTCCCCTATGTTAAATACTGGCATATGCTTTTCCCCAAACATTGCCTTGACTATATTCACGTACATCATCTCTTAACGTTAATGCGTGATATATTCTCACACTATATTCTCCATCTGCTTTCACAAACTCCGCTGTGATGTTATTACATTCAACTGACTTTCCTTTCATGAGGTTGTTTATTGTCCACTCGACGTCACCCATTATTGGTTCAGGTTCTTTATTTGTTGGCATTTCATTATTTACATATTTGTCTATACCGTTTTTATGTTTGTATATTTGACAGCATTATTCTATCCTTGAATTCCGAATCTCTTTATTCTTATGTTTGGGATCTTTACTCAAAAACTCCATACAGCCACATACAGTGCAAACCCTGATGGGATCCAACCTTTATATCTATACATTATGAGCTGCAAAATAAACATATCCTGTCTACACTGCGCAACATATAACAGCAGTGGTTTCCATACATTTATGACTGCTACTCTTATGTCGCTTAGATTACATTTGTAGCGACCACAACCCACATATGTACACACGCACGCACACACTAAAATACAAACACGGCTCACACACACACACACACACACACACACACACACCTCACACACACATGGTCGTTTCACTGCGGTTATAGTTTGCGGCTGGTTTTATAAACGTTCTCTTGCATATGACGTGGTGATTGACACAGAAGTGGAGGATAAGAGCAGGTGAACAAATTGGCTGGCGGGTGTACCGGTGCACCATAAGGCAGCTTTTGCCAAGGTCATTTGGGATCATGTGTTTAGTGTGGAAGTAAAGACACACCATTACTGCCTCAAAAGGATCGTGCGGCAGGGAGTAACCAGAGAATATGGCCGATATTCAGCACTCCGAAGAAAAGCCAGACAAAAGCATAATCAGATGGCAACTGGTTTCATTAGTCTTGGGACTCTTAGCTGAAGAAGAGGAGGGAGTATGTATAGGAATGTTCCGAGTTATGTATGTCGGTTCTGGACTCAACTCAACTCACCTCAACATAACAGAAGGTCAACTCGATTTACCTCAATATAACAGAGGGTCAACTCAATTTACCTGAACATAACAGAGGATCAACTCAATTTGTCACATGGGTTACATAGGTTACTGAGATATTAGTTTCCTTTACTTAACTGGAACCCGAAACCGCAAGGAGACCTTTACTCAACACGTCACTTCGCTCTAGATCAGGGGTCACCAGTGAGAATCACCAGTGAGCAGATCACTGGACCTGGCAGGACATTGTCATATGCCGATGATGTTTTAGTGTCTCGTCAGGGTAAGGATAGAGAGCAGGTTGCTGTGGAACTACAAACCGAACTCAATCGCATAAGTACTTGGTGTGATGAAGCTGGGGCAATGGTCAACCCAACAAAGGCAACAGTGACTTGGTTCTCGTTGAATAATCACATTGTCAACACTCCAACACCAACTGTAATGCTGTGTTCAGAGACGGTGGAAAGAACGCAGGCAATGAATTACCTTGGGATACGGTTTGATCGAAGCCTTGCTTATAATGTGCACATAGACCAGGTGATAACAAAGGCCAAGCGGGGTTTGGCTGCGATGTGGGTGATGGCGGCAGCAAACTGTGAGCAGCGCCATTTATGTCTTCTGTACGAGGGGCTAGTCATGTTTGTTTTGGAGTATGCAATGGCAATCCTGACTCTCAGCTATAAGCAGATAGAAAGGATGGAAAGGATACAGAATGAAGCTATGCGCATTATTCTTGGATGTACAAGAGATACAGCATGCAGGGCGATGCGCTACCTTCCTGATTTTCCAACCATTGAAGAGAGAATACAAGTTTGCAGGGCACGCGCCTACCTCAGAGTTAACGCAAACACACAACATCCACTGCATAGTGAAATTAGGAAGGTGAAGGGCAGCAGGTTAAAAAAGAGGACGGTCGTGGATGGGTCAAGCCGAAGACATTCTTCAACAGGTGTGTTCACTTGAGGACTTAGAACCTGGCGAGGAGTGGGTGCAAGTGCCAACATACTTCTGCACATCCTTTTCAGTTTGCATCCAACTAGATAGGAAATGCAGACAAGAAAATCCGGCTGCTGTGGAGGCTGAAGTACAAGCGTTGATTTTCGAGAATTCGCTAGACAGTGACGCGGTCATCTACACAGATGGGTCGGTCGTCCGACATGTGAGAAGCTCATGGGCCTTTACAGCTCGGGCCGGAGGGAGAATTGTGAAGGAGGACTCTGGTGCTTTCACTGAAACCACAAGTAGCCTGACCATGGAAGTCATGGCAGTAAGTAAAGCAATAACATGGCTCGAGACACAGACATTCACTAGGGCTTGTTTCCTTAGCGACTCAATGAACATGATCAAGAGGATAGAGGAGGGGTCGATCCGAAGAGAATAGTTGCTGCCTCTGGAGCGGTCTCGGCTGGCAAAGATTAGTTTTGTCTTCGTGCCAGGGCATGCGGGAGTACAAGGAAATGAGCGGGCTGACAAGCTCGCAGGTGAGGCTACTGTGGAGGGCAGACGCGCCATGGACCAGGCTGACATTCTGAATGCTCTACGAGAAGTAAGACTTTTGCGAGAACCAAGTGATGACTGTGAATCTACAACAATGGCCAGACTGCTAGAGCAACAAATTAAAAGAGGGGTGGCCAAACAAGAACACTACGCAGGAAGCCAAAGAAGATTGATAAACCAACACAGAACTGGCGTCGTTAGCCGCTACACACTGCGGAATTTGCTGAGGAGGGGATCCGAGCACTTATGGACTGAATGGTTCGATGTGCAATGAGGATGATCTGTCGACTAACTAACTAACTAGCAGCAAATAACTTGTGTCCTTAGAAAGACGATTTGTTTGGAACTATCAGCCTTTCAGCAAGTTCAGTTGTGCGAAGAACAGAAGAACATGGAGAGAACATAGTGCTATAGATGCGCGAGAAAACTAGTAATTGTGGTATTCTCTGGCGCTGGATGAGTACTAATCTCTCGAGTACGTTACAACCTTTCGTGTTCATTCGTGATGTCAATTTGGACTTTCGGATAACGGAAGATTTGGCATCCGTTTGCAGAATGCTTGGGACAACAACTGGAACAGACATTTTCATGGAAGTGCAAAAGGTGTAGCAAGACTATAACCTTCAGTGGAATCAGCTTCGAGGTGTTACAGTTGAAGGAGAAGAAAAACATGGCTGGAGTGAGGAAGGCTCTGATGGGGCAGATTAGGACTCAATTGGAAGATCTGCAAATTCCGGGCGCTCTGTTTATACACTGCATCATACATCAGCAAGTACTCTGTCTGAAAGACTTAGTTATTTCTTGTGTACTGAAACTAGTCGTTTCTGCTGTGAACTTCATTCGGGGACATGAACTCAATCACTGTCAGTTCCTGGCTTTTCTTGAAGAAACTGATTCTGAATTCTGTGACTTGCCCTATCCCACACCAGTGAGGTGGCTCAGCTGCGGTAAAGTCCTGTTTCGTTTTTACAAGCTCTGAAATAGATGTTTTCCTCCCTGAAAAAGACAGATCTGATCTACAACTGTCAGATCCGATCTGGCTGTCAAAGTTGTCGTGTTTGGTCGACATCACATCCAAAATGAATGAAACTTCAGGGGAAGGATAACTTCGTCTGTGATCTCTACAGAATCATCAAAGGATTTCAGAGGCAGCTGTCATTGTTTGAAGCACAATTGGAAGGAGAAATCTGTTCTCATGTTCACTGTTTTAAAGCGTTTTGCGCTACAATCGCCGAAGACGTCAACCTCGATTTCCCGAAAAGACTTATTCGTGACATGAAGAAACATTTTTGCAGAGATTTTCGGATCTTGACAGAATTGAGAGTAACATTCTATTTTTTTTCTTTCTCCAGAATCCGTTTTATTGTAACCTTTATGATGTGCCAGTTGAACTACAGTTGGAGCTCGTTGATTTATAAGCAAATGTCTTGTTGAAAGAGAAGCACAGAGAAGGAAAACGTGTTGAATTTTACCGCTGCTTACCTGATGTTGAGTTTCCAAAACTGAAGAAATTTGCCGCTGGTATGGCATCAGTGTTTGGAACAACTTATGTCTGTGAGAAAACATTTTTAAAAATGAAGTATGCTAAGTCAACACATCGAACGAGATTGACTGATAAACATTTGAAAGCAACTGTCTTTATTGGATACAGCAATTCCAAACCAAACATTGATGATAACTTGAAAGCCAAATATCAGTTTCACAAATCTCACTAACCTTTTTGCTGCTTAGTTTGTGAGATTCGGATATGTGCACACTATGTCTGATGTAACTATCTTTTTGCTAACGTCGCCTTCTTTGATAACTTTTTTAGTATATAAATATGTTGGTTGTCTTTGTTTTTTGTGCATTGCACGCCACTCACCCATGATTAACTTAGTTTTTGGTCTTTATTCCCCGAGCTTTCTTTCTGGCTTGCATGTATTGTTAAAATTAGTTGCATATCCTTTACAAGACGTTTGCAGTCAACACCAGCATGTTTTTGCTGTTGTTGATGCCTTGGCAAGTTTACGTTCAGTTGTTTCTGAACGACCGGCACCCATATCATAGCGTAAAAAGCGAGCTCAACGCAATCTGCTGCAAAATCGTGCGCAACTGTGTTTCGAACGTGGGTATACAGTATTACGAACCGCGGCCGTAAGACCTTCGCCACGAAGACGGCGCAAGTATTGTGTCAACAACTCATGTTTCAGGCATCATCGGATTACTTCTCCCACACCATACAAGAAACTTGCAAGTCGTGTGCGAGGAATGAAATGGTACATTTTTATTGCCGTTGGCTCTTTACAATTGCAAAACAGTCGCTATCTAATCACACATAAAGTCACAATATTCTCTATCACTAGTTTTCCTACCCTATAGCTAATCTCTATCTACTAGGCTATATGAAAACACATATCTATTCTATACGGTGTGAACACTACAGAGTCAGTCCCCAGTCTGACTTGCTTCACTCGCGTCGCTACACGCCACGCGGAAGGACCTTCATACGCCCTTCGGCTCTTTGCGTGCTAGGTCAGTTAGCACGCTTCTATTAGCTGGTTTTGGTTTGAGTGCTAATCGTTGCTATCACGCAGGCGTGATTCTGTCGTGACCAGTAGTGCTAACTATCTGGTCAACGCCTTCGTGTGAGGACTAGTTAATAGTCCCCCTTTTCTATCATCTATCCTGCCCTGATCCCGGGCACTCTGTTCCCTCTACTCAATCTGAGGTTGACCCCACGTCCCGGTGGTGTTCTATCATGAGGCAGGCTTCCTGTCTCCTCCTTCAGTCTTTGACACACACCCTCCCCTCCTGTGTTGCGTCATCAACTTTGACTCATTGGTTGTGACGCAAGAGGTTTCTAAAAAATTAGTGTGTCTAATTTTTGTCAAAGACTGTAGATAACCTGGCTTTGGGCTACTCAATAGACCTACTGACTAATGTCACAATGTAGCATCACTTTACTTGGCTACTGGCAATCGCCACAAACTTGTCTGGTTGGCGTGAGCCCTCTTCTCAATCGCAATATTATATTCATTAGAGGTATGTCTGAACCGGACCGTTGTCTTATAAGACCTGCCCTCAAATAGTAAATTAACTCACTACCCATACAAAGTTGACTTTCTAAAGGTCAACACATGAATTGCTTCATGTCCCCCATATAATATTAAACAACCATTACACAAGCTGTGAGCGACAGGCTTTACCTATCTCGCTTCCGCGTGTAAAGTCATATTTCACTGTTAAGTTAGTGTTTCGTTGTCTATTATGTCCCCTGACCCGGAGTTATCTCCCTTTGATCTAATAAAAGTGTATGCACTTTATATGTTTGTTTTTCTGGTTGTTTGTGTGTTTGGATGTAAGTAAACGTATAATCTACCCTCTAACATGTGTATCTAACTATCATGTGTATGTAAGTTAGTTTTTCAAGTGCCATAATTCATTTAACTGTGGTCACAAACATGTGTATAATACAAATCTGTGACTACATTTCTGTCTTATGAGACTCAAAATACTTTAACTAAGATCCTAAACTAAACTACACAAAATACATTCATTACAACACATTTTCAACATTGAAACCAACACCCGACGGCAATAAAAATAAAAAGTTTTGTTGAGCGGCAAAAAAAAAATCCGCTGACTGTTCTCACTCTTTCCTGTATATTTTACATTTGTTCTCACTTTCACACTTCTGTCACACATCTTTAACATTCGCTTATGTCACATTTCTTTTACACTCACTATTGGCACACAACTTTTACCCTCATTTCTGTCACACATCTTTCATCCTCATTTCTGTCACACATCTTTCATCCTCATTTTTGTCACACTTCTTTCATCCTCATTTCTGTCACACATCTTTCATCCTCATTTTTATTTAAAAACCTTGGAGTGACACTGTACAAGTTTGGCTCAGTTTGACAGAGTTGAGCCTAATGACTGTGCATCAACCGTTGCACACGTCAAGTATTTACAACATATTTACATGTAAGAAAAAACGGGTTGATGGTTTGTACCCTGGTATTATTAACCACTCTATTCTACTGAAATATTATTCTAAATAATGACATACTAATACTAGTTCTATAAATATACATTTAATGCGTTGCCTATTTTAATCTATCTGTCATATTAATACTAAAATAAGCTTACATTACTCCTAATATTTATCTAATTTAAGGGATGGAATTTACCTATGTGAAATGAAATTGATGTGAGATGAGTTATGTCCCTTTCTGAAATGGGTAATGTGAAATGTAATAAGTTCCGTCCCTTTCTAAAATGGGTGATGTGAAATATAACATATTCTAACTAATGTTTTTAAATGAAAAACCCTATATGATTGATATTCTTCTTCTATATGGTGTAAATGATGTATCTTTAAGTGTATAATATTTCTATTCTCTTATGGTGTAATCTAATCATACTACTAAATGATAACGTTTATTAAATGGATTGGTTAAGATGGAATGAAATCAAATGAAATGAAACAAAGTGAAATATAATAAACTAAATGATACTATTCATATGTAAACTTCTTATCATTAGTTGTCATGTTTAAATTACTATCCTAATCTACTTTTAAAGCTAAATGAATATGTACATTAATATTCTATCCACTAAACTAAAATGAAAAAGTATTATATTATCTAAATCTAACTATAAATTAAAATGACATAATCTATCTATATTTTATCACTATATTAAAACATTATGATACATATCACATTAAGTTTTATATACATGTTCTATCAACACCTCAGGCCAGTCGTTGCCATTAATGTTCAGAAACATACTTTCATTGGCATAATATCTATACAATTGTTCTGGGTATTTGAAATCCATTACACAGTCATATTTATTCTATGGGTATTGCACCTGTAGAGTTCGTTTGTAGACCACTGTTCTCGTGTCTGTATGTATATAATCATCTGACACTGTTTTTCTCTGTTTAACACAACTACTTCACTGGAACATATTTGGAGCTTAGCAAGTAATAAGCTGTCCTAGTTCACAAAGTGATATATTTGTTCCCAGAGTAAAGTTCTTACTTTTGATGTCTACAGACACATAGCAGGTCAATGTTTTTGGTACTTAGTTCAGTACACAATATCCATGTATTTCTAACATATTTCACATAGAATATTTGACTGTACTAAATTAACATATATTACAATACAATTTTATGTGGAAATTTCTGGTATTGCTACATCAGATGGTCGACTAAGGGTATCAGCCAAGATGTTATCTTTCCCCTTAATATGTTCTATACTAAAGGTGTAATTTTGTAGTATTAGCGACCACCTGTATATTCGGTCATTTCGATGTACCCCACTCTGTATGACCGTTATTGGGGAGTTGTCAGTCTGGACAATGAAGTGCACCCCCGCCAGGAATCGATGCAGTTTTCTCACCGCATAGATGACGCTTAGGGCTTCCAACTCGGATATGGAATATCTGGACTCGGTGGGTGTGATCTTACGGCTCACGTAGCAAATCGGATGGAAGATGCCCTCATAAAAGTGGCCTAGTACTGCAGCGATGGAGATCCTGCTGGCATCTGTCCTAAGATAATAAACGAGCCTCGGATTAGGCAAGCGGAGGATTGGAACATTACTAAACAAAATTTTCAATTTTGACAATGCAGAAATTAATAATGCATCTTTAACATCCAATTTTACAGAAGCTTTTAAAACATTGGAAAATACACTTGTAATCTCCGCTAAATTTGGAATAAATTTACTATAGTAATTCACTAACCCCAAAAGGCTTCTGACCTGTTTCTTGGTGGTAGGCATGGTCAGATTCATAATTTTGGAAATAATTTTCTGGTCAGTCTTAAGTTGACCTTGAGAAATGACATGACCCAAAAACTCAATTTCTTCTAGGCCCAATTCGACTTTGCTCGGTTTGACAGTGAGCCCGAAGAGTCGCAACCTATTAAAGACATGTCTCAGTTTCAGTAGGTGTGTTGTCCAGTCATCAGTATGGACACATATATCATCTATATAGGTCACTGTATTCGTCACTCCATGAAGTAAATTTCTAGTTAAGCGTACGAAAGTGGCAGGAGCGTTTCGAAGTCCGAAAGGAAGAAAACGCCACTCGTACAGTCCTAAAGGAGTTGAAAAAGCAGTAAGATGGATGGATTGAGACTTCATAGGGACTTGCCAATATCCCTTAGTGAGATCTAATTTAGAAAAGATTTCGGAGGTGGACATGTCAAGAATAAGATCTTCGCAGGAAGGAATTGGCTCTGCGTCGATCTTGGTGACGTTGTTGAGCTTTCGATAGTCCACGCAAAGACGAATTGTAGAATCTTTCTTCTTAACTAGAACAATTGGAAAAGAGTACTCCGAGGTGGATTTCTGGATGATCCCACTAGCCTCTAAATTCAGAATTTCCTTATTTAGATTTTCCCTATAGCTTAGTGGGATTGAGTACGGCCTGCATTTAATCGGCTTAGAGTCTGTAAGAAGAATGGAGTGTTCGATTCTGTCCGTCCTACCTGGAATGTCAGAGAATATGTCTTTGTATTCCGTCACTAATTCTACTAATTGTCGTCGTTGACTGTCTGTTAGTCCCTGTTCTATATGTATGCTATCTAATGTAGCAGTCTTGTCTACAATAGGAACTGGTAGTTCCATTCCGTCGTCGTCTACCTGATTCAGTACGGTGGTGGTGCTAAGTGTGTATTCTGTATTCTCGCTAAGTGTATGCTTGTCGGATATGCCAGTCTCGCTAACTAGTGTAGTTGCGTTGTGTATGTCTGTCGTCTGATCACTTGGTGTTGGTGCACTGTGTTCGTCTGTCTCTACTTCTGTCTCTTGTCGTGAATAGTAAGGTTTCAACATGTTGACATGGAATATCTTTAAGTTTCCGTTTATTGATATTTCATAGTCAACATCTGAAATTTTACGTACCACTTTGAATGGCCCTTGCCATGAAGTCAATAATAAATTTCGTTTGTCAGGAAGCAAGAGAAGTATGTCTTGATCTGGTTCAAGTTCAATTGTTCTCGCCCCTTTGTTGGCATATTGGCGGTAGATTTGACCCTTCCTCTCCAAAGCTGCCTTAGCTATAATACACGATTTCATGATGTTATCTCGTGTTTCAGTCACCATTTCATAAGGTGTTTTAGGTTCGGGAATTTGAATAGAATTTGCTATTGCCTGATGATAAATGGTTAGGGGTCCACGTGGGTTAGCCCCGTACACTAATTCAAACGGTGAGAAACCCGTGCTTGAATGGGGAATCTCCCGATAGGCGAACAGCACTGTTGGTAACAGTGTATCCCAATCAGCTGGGTTTTCTGCTGTTACCTTAGCCAGCATATGCTTAAGATCTCCATTAATTTTTTCTACTATCCCATTGCTGGCTGGATGGTACGCTGTCGTGAAATGTTGTTTAATCCCTAACATTTTTGTAAGGGCTTGCGTTGCAGCCGATATGAATTGTGTTCCACGATCGGATAAAATGGTCCGTGGAAATCCGAATCGTGAGAACAGGTGTAGAAATACATTGGCAACATCTTTGGAGGTGATGTACTTCAAAGCTACTGCCTCAACCCACCTTGTACAGAGGTCGACCATCGTCAATATGAAGCGATTTCCTTTGCTGGACACCTGATTCAGGGGTCCAACAATATCTACCGCCACACTCTCAAATGGCCTAGAAGCCAGTGTAGAAGGTTGTACTTCAGCTGTAGCATGTTTACCCTTTCGTACTAACTGTTGACAGACATTACACGAACGACAAAATAATTTAATATCATTGCAAAAACCTGGCCAATAAAAATGAGCCTGAATTCTGGCCCTGGTTTTGTCATATGCAAGATGACCAGCAAACGGTGACTCATGTGCAATCTTTAGCACAGTTATGCGATGTTGTACAGGTAACACCGTTTGCTGAATCTCATGGTTACCAGTAGTATAATATCTAGTAAGAATGCCATTATTTAATCTGAAGAACCATGATGCGTTCTTTGTAATTTTGGCTCGTTCTTTCAATAATTTTAAATAAGGAGACAAACTAGGATCAGCTTTCTGCTGTTCTATGAATTTCTGTCTGTTATCATCATCGTCTGTTATCGTCCGGTATCATCAGTGCTAGATGGAGAAAGCACCAGTAGTCTCTCATCTTGAAGCGTGTCTTGATGTTTTATAGTGTCTGCTCTGGTTGTTGCATTAACTGCATTCAGTTGGTTCCATGCAGTTATTTCATCGCTAGTACATGGTTTTAGCTGGGGTAAGCAACCCAGAATTAAATCAGTACAAGGGTTGTCAAGTACAGAACAAGTAAATGTACCCGAAAGGAAGGGAGTGTCAATACGGGCTTTGGCCAAAGGGTAAATTTCAATGTTACCCGAAAAGGTTCGGCATTTGACAGAGTCACCTGTATAATCCTCTTGACTCACCAGTTCCTTTCTGAGACCAATAAGGGTACTACCGCTGTCCAGCAAACATTGGCATGGTCTATCATTGACCATTGCATTGTGGAACTCTAAATTGCCTCTGGAGGCTAAGGCTGCATTCACACTCTCAGATGAGAATGGAACTGTATGTCCACATTCTAATTTTCCGTCAGCATGAAACTGGTGACATCGCTCACAACTGTCAAAACTCAACATATCGTTTACACAACACACCTCTTCCGTCTGGTTCACAGGTAATTCATTTTCAACATCACACTCAGTCTCACTACCACTATCAGAAGATGTATCAAGTAAAATAGCATTGTTGGCTTTCATACGTTGGCGGCCAAGGCACTTATTTGAATAATGGCCGTAGCTGGAACAAAAAAAAAACATTTAATGGCCCGCCGGTATGCAGATCTTTTGTTCTGTTGCTTCTTAATAACATTTTCAAGATGTGCCGGATACCCTGGCGATTTGTCACACATTGAATAAGTGTCGTGTAAAAGTTGACAGTGGATACATTTTGAAATTTTTCTATCTTTCTTGTCAAATTTATTAAATGGTTTTCTATTGCTCTGATAGTTTTTTGATTGATCTTTTACAAAGGAAACTATTTCAGAGTCATTTGAAGTTTTAAAAATATTTCTGTTTGAAGAAAAATATGCTGACCCTTTCTTTTCAAACTGTTCTATGGTTTCAATGTCTGACTGCTGCAAAAATTTAGCAAAAGAGGATGGTATCGTGGATATTACTTTATCCATAGTTATTAAGTTTTTTAATTTATCAAAGTCTTTTCCTATGTTAGCTGCTTTAAGCCACCTGTTTAGTATACTTTGAACATTTGAGACGTAGTCAATGAAAGTCTCAGTAGGTTTAGGTTTTAAATTTGAGAACTGAACCTGATACCCAGGGGCATCAAGTAAAAAGTGTTGCATAATCCTATTACGGATGTATTGGTAGTCAGATCTAAGATCGGTTGGTATAGATTCTATTACTTTAAGGGGCTCACCACTCAGGTTCTTCATATAAATCATAGCCCACATCTCTAAAGGAACTTGGTGATATTTAAACTGATACTCGACATTTTCTGTCCAGGCAGATATTGAATCCTCTTTACAATATGCTTTGATAATATTTTTGTATTTGTTGAACTTATTTTCTTCTTGTTGACTTTTAAGTTTAGTGGCAGAGATTTCTGCGTGTGAGTCTACATCCATCTCTTTCATTTTTAATTATGTCTCTGATTCTACTTGTATTTGTTTTTCCTTAACTCTTGCCATTTCATCTATTTCTTTTTGCTTTAATTCTCTCTCCTGATCTAATGTCTTCTGTTTTAATTCTAGTTCTTTCTGTTTAATTTCCTTATCATGTTCTAATTGCTTCTGTTTTAATTCTAATTGATGTTGTCTTTCTAGTGCGCGTTCATCTCTATCTGCATTTTCTTTTCGTTCCCGTTCAGTTCTCTCAGCATCCTTTGCTTCTTTAAATTTCTTATCAGCATATTGTTCTAGCTCTTTACCTGTGTATTGCAATTCTTTGCCTGCTTTAATGAAGTCAGCTAGAGTAGCCATGTTGTTGGGTAATAGGTTCGCGTTGACCTGAACTGACTACTTCAATTAGTTATTATTCTTTGATATGCTATGTTATTTAATATCTGAGCACTACAAATTTGTTTACAATCTGGAAAATTGTATTCTCCAAAAAATTAGAGCACAAAGTCTGTTCGTACAATACACGCTGAAAAAGAGATGCACTATTAATCACAATGCATGCCAAAAACGTAGGTTTTACTCAACTTAATGTTTCCTAGAACAAGGAACAACACGTTAGCAACACCGGTCCCGTTGTTTGGCACCCCGGAATACACACGAGTTTTCTACTCAGGTCACCTCGTTTGGCACATCGGCACACACTCACGTTATCACTCAGCTGTTGTTCGCCCTGTTTTACAGAGCAGCAACAATTAACAATTCGTAAACGAAAAATAGATTTTTGACAAACTGGTACAATGACACAGACATGCCCACGAACAAACAGAACATCGATTAATTAATATTTATTGTCACTGTCCTGTCTTCGTTCTACAGTAATATGTCTTTCGTTACTAACCTAGTTTAATCTATGGAAGTATGGTGCAGGCCAAATCTAATTTGCATAGCCGAAGTAGTGCTCTCGTGACGGTAAACAAATAGAAAAGTACGAAAAAAAATCAATAACTGCTTTTAAATAAATATAAATATAATAATAATGTGTAAATAAATAAATATATTCATTCTCTAACTTAACTAAACAAATAATAGTTAATATATCGTAAAGATTCAGGCAGGCAGCAGCTTGCCAGTATGTAAACACTGAAATGCTGATTGCAAATGGCGAGGCCCAACTGTTTGTCAATCGTGCCACGTCATAGGCGCAGCGCTATTTTTAGCTTGCAAAAATCAATACTGTCGCTGACCTTTGTATTGCTCCGCCATGAATCATTTGTGACAATTATTCAAAAATAAATAAATAATTACATAAATAAATGCAAGAAGAACATAATATGAATACTTACAACTTTGAAAAGCACATTATTTAAATATATAACATTCTAATAAGCACAAATAAACATTATTTCATCACGATAGGCACAATTCTGCCGGCAACTCGATCTAGTCTGCACACATCATAGTCACTGACACAAATTAAACATTTAATCTTTGTAATATCCTATCTGTAACCCTAGTCTAGAGCCGTGGGTAAGTGTATATAGCTTGAACTCAGGTTCAAGCAGCACTTCTGACACCACATTTAATCCTATGCCTGTCAACAACTCATGTTTCAGGCATCATCGGATTACTTCTCCCACACCATACAAGAAACTTGCAAGTCGTGTGCGAGGAATGAAATGGTACATTTTTATTGCCGTTGGCTCGTTACAATTGCAAAACAGTCGCTATCTAATCACACATAAAGTCACAATATTCTCTATCACTAGTTTTCCTACCCTATAGCTAATCTCTATCTACTAGGCTATATGAAAACACATATCTATTCTATACGGTGTGAACACTACAGAGTCAGTCCCCAGTCTGACTTGCTTCACTCGCGTCGCTACACGCCACGCGGAAGGACCTTCATACGCCCTTCGGCTCTTTGCGTGCTAGGTCAGTTAGCACGCTTCTATTAGCTGGTTTTGGTTTGAGTGCTAATCGTTGCTATCACGCAGGCGTGATTCTGTCGTGACCAGTAGTGCTAACTATCTGGTCAACGCCTTCGTGTGAGGACTAGTTAATAGTCCCCCTTTTCTATCATCTATCCTGCCCTGATCCCGGGCACTCTGTTCCCTCTACTCAATCTGAGATTGACCCCACGTCCCGGTGGTGTTCTATCATGAGGCAGGCTTCCTGCCTCCTCCTTCAGTCTTTGACATATTGTCAATTATCCGGTCCGCCGTGAAAAAAGTTTGGTGACCCCTGCTCTAGATGGATGTAAGACATGTTTCGAATCCTATGTCTAATGGTTAATGAAAAAGTAGGGCACAAAGAAAATTCTAACTTGCACAGTTCGCTGTGACTGCAATAGCTAGTCGGCCTTACTTCCTCAGGGTAAAGACCCCCCCCCCCCCCACCCG
Source organism: Cepaea hortensis (assembly GCA_963921405.1). Lineage (NCBI taxonomy): Eukaryota > Metazoa > Mollusca > Gastropoda > Stylommatophora > Helicidae > Cepaea > Cepaea hortensis. The sequence goes on from OY992886.1 coordinate 58,213,512, forward strand.
CCCCCTCCTGCACTGCAAGGTACTATAGGCAGTAGATGACAGTTTTTGATAATGAAAAAGTAAATAATGACATTAGTTCTACGAAGTTCAGTTGATGCCGACAGGTTCCAGGTTGAAGTACTGACAAACAGACTTTAAACAAATGTCTCAGCTAGCTGGGGAAAAGGACGATTCTGTGCAGAATGTATCTAATGGGTTTACATCAATTATAAGAATATGATCACTGCTTACAACATAAAGTAGACGAATATGATCACCTCGGCTTGCTCGAGGTGATCAGCTGTACTCGAGTCCAATAAGCAATAACAGTTTCCACATTTCAGTCAGCATTGCGCAAAGTGTAACATGTACAGAAGTGACATGAGTTGGTATCCAGTTTCCGAGTCCGAATTTTAGGAAACATGTGTCCCAGTCCCGTTCATCAGTGGAACTTTTGATTGTTATATTTGGGGCCCTTACTGGTGTTTCTTTTTTTCTGTTTGCGGAAACATAGCTTATATCGCTTCTTGGAATCAAGGTGTTTTCTGTCCTGGGATGGATTACAGCGTTGTTACATCGCTGGTCAGAGCTGTACACTTACTTGTAAGGCCTGGTATTGTTCGGTTCCCGCCCCGTCTCATGGTGGTCTTCTTTTATGGAGTGGTTTAAACGTTGTTCCGCTTGAGACTCTATCGGTCTCTTCTATGTCTTGGTCTATTGTTGTATCGTAGTGGTATATCACTTCATTCATCTCTTGTGTCTTGGACTCTCGATCTTGGTGGAGTGCAGTCTTTTCTCCTAATCACGTGCGTTCTTGGTCGCTTTCATTTTCATTTTGTTTCTGTCCCCTCTTCTGTTACTTCCTTTTCTGTCTGGGACTTGCTCTTCGTGTCGTCTGTATGTGATGGTATGTGATGGTTTATTCATTGTCTGTTTCTTGAGCCGTTCTCTATCTTCTGTGTGTCGCCACAGGATCAAAGTCCTACTGTTCTTCCTGGCCTCTGCGTTCTTCTTCCGGGTGCATTGATTGCGGTAGTTTTAGTGTTACTTAGTGGTGTGCTTCTCGATAGAGCATCGTGTCGAATCGAGGACTGACACTTTTCTGTTAAAGCATTGACATAGGTGGAAATAATACTAGGGCCATACGACAGTGTGAGACACCGAGTTAGCTGGTCTGTTGACTTCAGTAATTGTTGTGAAGGACTGCTAGTTGAAAACACAATATCACCCAAAGGAACATATTCATGATGCTTAACTTTGAATGTAAGTGTGATTCCATTACTGTGGAACATATAAAAGTCGCTTAAAAGTCGACAGGGTTGACTTCATTACACCGGGTTTTTATCCCATCTGGCTCGGTCTCTTTCCTCTGCGCGGAAAGCGTCTCACAAAGCACGAACTCCGTAGCTTTAGCGACGATCAACAGGAGTCTCCGAAAAATTTCACTCGTGAACTGAAGGACGCGGCCCGGAATCGAACCCACAACCTTCGAAGCCCGAGTCAAACGCCTTACGGAGAAACATATGAGGAGAGAAACCCAACGTGTTTACAGCCAGCATCTTACTGGACCGATCAGTATCTACACATAGTGGCATTTGCTGAGGGAGCCTGGCCATTTATAAGCCTTCCGGAGTACTTAGATGTCGACTGTTCAGACCACGAAATTAATAACCTTCATCATGTTTTGTTGTCCACAGTTTTTACCTTTCTGGAAGCAATAACTGTATTTTAACACGGATAAACGCAACATACTCAGGAATATAATTGGATTTGTTCACAAACACAATCAGGGTTGAGTTTTAGAAACACACAATGAGCCCGTTATCAATTCAATGAAACTTACAAGCAAACTATTATAATTTAGATTAGAAAACTCTAGATACACGAAGGTCTAGTTTATATTACATTCCAAAGATCATGAAAGCACTGTTGTCCCTTTTCTTCAAATGTTTATCATAAAAAATGATATGAATGGAATATTGATGCTGGCATATTTTGTCATGCAATTAGCTGGAATGCGTATTTATTAAACACTAGCTGACCCGGCCCGGCTTCGCCCAGATCCTGGTGGGGAGCATCTCATTTAATTCATATAAGTAGTCATATAAGTTCTCGTTCCCGTTAACGACTATCTGTCTGTCTGTCTGTCTGTCTGTCTATCTGTCTGTCTGTCTGTCTGACCCGGCCCGTCTTCGCCCAGACCCTGATGGGGAGAATCTCATTTAATTCATATAAGTAGTCATATAAGTTCCCGTTCCGACTATCTATCTGTCTGTCTGTCTGACCCGGCCCGGCATCACCCAACTCCTGGTGGGGAGAATCTCATTTAATTCATATAAGTAGTCATATAAGTTCCCGACTGTCTGTCTGTCTGTCTGTCTGTCTGTCTGTCTGTCTGTCTGTCTGTCTGTCTGTCTATCTATCTATCTATCTGTCTGTCTGTCTGACCCGGCCCATCCCATGGTGGAGAGCATCTCATTTAAATTATATAAGTAGTCATATAAGATCCCGTTCCTGACTATCTGTCTGACTGTCTGTCTGTCTTGGGTAAATGGAGGAGGGAGGAGGAAGAGGGAGGTGGAGGAGGGAAGAGGAGGGAGGAGGAGGGAGGAGACAGGAGGAGTAGGGAGGAATAGGAGGGAGGAGGAGGGATTAGGAGGAGGAGGGAGGAGTAGTGTGGAGGAGGAGGCGAGGAGGAGGGAGGAGGAAGAGGGAGGAGGAGGGAGAAGGAGGGAGGAGGAGAACGCAGGAGGAGAAGGGAGCAGGAGAAGGAGAGGGAGGAAAAGGGAGGAGGAGGGAGGAGGAGGAGAGAGTAGGAGGATGGAGGAGGCGGAGGGAGAAGGAAGAGGGAGGAGGAAGAGGGAGAATGAGGAGGGAGAAGGAGGAGAAGGAGGGGGAGGAGGGGAGGAGGAGGAGGAGGGAGGCGGAGAGAGGAGGAGGAGGGAGGAAGAGGGAGGAGGAGGAATGTGAAGGGAGGAGGAGGGAGGAGGTAGAGGGAGGAGGAGGGAGGAGAGGAGGTAGAGGGAGGAGAGGAGGTAGAGGGAGGAGGAGGAGGGAGGAGGCGGAGAGGGAGGAGGGGGAGGAGGGAGGAGGAGGAGGAGGGAGGAGGAGTGATGAGGAGGAGGAGGGAGGAGAGAGGAGGAGGAGGGAGGAGGAGGAGGGAGGAGGAAGAGGGAGGAGGAGGAATGTGAAGGGAGGAGGAGGGAGGAGGTAGAGGGAGGAGGAGGGAGGAGGAAGAGTAAGGAGGAGGAGAGGGAGGAGGAGGAAGGAGGAGGGGGATGAGGGAGGAGGAGGAGGAGGGAGGAAGAAGGAGGAGGAGGGAGAAGGAGGGATGAGGAGGAGGAGGGAGGAGGAGGAAGAGGGAGGAGGAGGAATGTGAAGGGAGGAGGAGGTAGAGGGAGGAGCAGGAGGGAGGAGGAGAAGGGAGGAGGAGGGATGAGGAGGAGGACGAGGGAGGAGGAGGGAGGAGGTAGAGGGAGGAGGAGGAGGAGTGAGGAGGAGGAGAGGGAGGAGGAGGAAGGAGGAGGAGGAGGATGGAGGAGGAGGGAGGAAGAAGGAGGAGGAGGGAGAAGGAGGGATGAGGAGGAGGAGGGAGGAGGAGGAAGAGGGAGGAGGAGGAATGTGAAGGGAGGAGGAGGGATAGGGAGGAGGGGAAGAGGAAGAGGGTAGGAGGAAGAGTGGAGAGGAGGAGGGAGGATGTAGAGGGAGGAGGAAGGAGGAAAAGGGAGGAGGGAGGAGGAGAGAGGAGGAGGAGGGAGGAGGTAGGAGGAGGAGGAAGAGGGAGGAGGAGGGAGGAGAAGGAAGGAGGAGGAAGAAGGAGGAGGAAGAGGGAGGAGGAGGATGGAGGAGGGAGAGGGAGGAGGAGGAAGGAGGAAGAGGGAGGAGGAGGATGGAGGAGGGAGAGGGAGGAGGGAAAGAGGAAGAGGGTAGGAGGAGGATGAGGGGAGAGGAGGAGAAGGAGGGAGGAGGAGAAGGAGGAGGAGGGAGGAGGAGGGGATAGGAGGAGGGAGGAGGCAGAGGGAGAAGAAGGAAGGAGGAGGAGGAAGGAGAGAGAGGAAGGAGGGAGAATGAGGAGGGGAGGAAGGAAAGGGAGGTGGAAGAGGAAGAGGAGGGAGGAGGAAAGAGGTAGGGGGAGGAGGAGGTAGAGGGAGGAGGAGGAGGAAGGAAAGGGAGGAGGAAGAGGAGGAGAAGGGAGGAGGAGGGTGGAGGGAGGAGGAGGAGGTAGAGGGAGGAGGAGGGAGGAGGTAGGAGGAGGAGGAAGAGGGAAGAGGGAGAAGAAGGGAGAAGGAGGAGTGAGGATGATGAGGGAGAAGGAGGCAGGAGGAGGAGGAGGGAGGCAGGAGGAGGAGGGATAAGGAGGGAGAGGGAGGAGAAGGGAAGATGAGGGAGGAGGGGGAGGAGGCAGATGGAGTATGAGGGAGGAGGATGGAGGAGGAGGGGAGAGGAAGAGGGAGAAGAAAGAGGGAGAAGGGGGAGGGAGTCGGGGGAGGGATGAGAGGGAGGAAGAAGAGAGGAGGAGAGAGTTCGCCATTCCGAATTCATACTCGTCTAGTTCTTCCCTTCTACACGACTGTAGATAACTTCCTTACACATAAAAAGATGAATTGTTATTGATATTGCCGTGGCATGGAGGAATATCAGCAGCAGAGTTGATCCAAAAAACCAAAGACTGAGATCTACGGAGAGCCATGAACGCCTACGCCAGCCGGCACGGCACTTGATGATGATGATTGCCGTGTGACGATTCTGTGTAGTCACGTCATTTTCTTCCCTTTCCCTAGCGTTTTGGTTCGGGGATTCTTTCATCATCATCATCATATATTTACGTACGTATTTTGGGAGGGGGAGGAGGGAGGAGGAGGAAGAAGAAAAAAAAACTATGACAGTTGACAGCTCTGGAATGAAAGGAAGGCGTGTAGAAAATTTCATCTCAATCGGATGGGCCGTTCGCGAACAAATAAAGGACATACATATTTACATACATACATATATACATACATATTTACATACATACACTTTGTTTTATAAATATAGATCTGGGAAAACTGGCGTACCCGCTGCTCTTTTGTGGAGACAACCCTGTTCTTATCAATGGGATGTAGCACATACACACACACACACACACACACACACACACACACACACACACAGGCAGGTATATATATATATATATATATATATATATATATATATATATATATATATACATATGTTAAAAACAACAAAAATGTATGGAAATCGTTTCCTGCCATGGGTTTGTGATATGAGAGAGCCGTCACGTGTTGTAGGCCTGAATGCACGCGGGAATAGGCGGCCACGCTTGTCCTCACTAAGCAGGCGACAAGCCCAGGTGTCGAACCCTCATCCGACAATGCACATGATATATTATCATGGTAACTCCCTATCAACTTCTCTAGCGTGCCCGCCATATATAAATATATATACATTGCTGAGCGTTGCGGTCAACCTCAGTTTGATTGTCTAAGCAATTTAACGTTCAATAGATTTTTCATTTGCTTTCGGAACTAGGAGTCAACGTTCACGTCAAATTTAATGTATATGGGGATAATGTACTCCCTACCAAGCTACCAGCGCACCGGTAAGTTTAAGAGCGAGCGCTCTTATCGTCTGGCTAAATCAGTTTCTTTAATATACAGTGATACGTGAACAGGTAGCAATCTTCAGTCTCCGCACAGGACATACCACGCCTCGTAATAGGCATAGAAGTCTCTAGTATATATGTTCAGGTGTGAGGAAGGTAACAGGGCACCTAGTCACGACATTATTGATGCAGGGTTTAGCAAGCACAAACAGCTTTAGATAGAACTATATACGTATTTTTCGGCATGAATAACAGAAGAGACACAAGTGGTGATAAACTATCACTTACTTAACAAGTTTAAATGTATATACTATTCTCTAGCAGTGGATACACGGGGAATATGACATTGCACACTGCATCTAAATATTAGTAGTTAGTTCCACTTATTCTTTGTGGATCTGTCTCTCTAAATTAACTAGCAACTGTACATTTTCCTTTCCCGAACGTTGGGCTTAATTTGTGGGATTGTGTGTGGCGAAGGGCTAGTGAATGCTATTCGTAATCCCGCATTATTTTATTAAAGGTGCATATCCCTTACAGAACGTTGCAGACAATACCAGCATTTTACTGCCGCTGTTGATGTCTTGACAAGTTTTTACTTTCAGTAGTTTGCCATTGCTTTCTGAACGACCGGCTCCCATACAAATACGTTAAAACCAGCGCGTCACCGCGAACGCGGGTAAGCGGCATTACGAATCGCTTCTGCAACCCCAACGCCACGGAGGGAGGCAACCGAGTTCGAAACACAGCTGTGGGCGATTTGAAAGCAGACCGCATTGCGCTGGTTATAATGCAATGGTATGAGTGCCCGTCGTTCAGAAAGCAATGGCACATTACTAAACGTATTCGTGCCAAGAAATCTCAAACAGCCTAATGCTGCCCGGATTGACTGCAACGTCATGTAAAGGATATGCAGCTAACATTTAACATTCTCATTAAACATTTAGATTACTTATTTGTGATTGTGGTTTGTTCATTTTTTCCAGCTATGTATTCTACTTATTCATTTTGTCTTTTTTCTTTTCATATTGTTCCTTGAAAAACCAATGAACAAGTCCTACAAGAAACAAATGAAGATCATAAACTAATTAGAGACATTAGACGTAGACAGTCAACATTTTTTGGGCAAGTTATGAGAAGAAATGAATTGGAGAACTTGGTGGCAACTGGCAAGATCGAAGGGAGGAGACCAAAGGGAAGACCAAGAAGTAAATACCTGGATGGCTTGGCCTTGTGGCATGGTCGAGAAAGAAACACGGAGCTCATCCACGACTCTGGTGATCGAGTGAGATGGCAAAACAATACAGCCCACGCTTATCGGCATGGCACATGATGGAATAGAATTGTTCCTTGATAAAGACTGCAGTCGAACCGTTCACTTGTATCTGTGTATATCTGTCCTCCCGTCTATCTTCCTGGTTAGTGTACCTTTGGTCTAGACAGATTCAAGTGAATCAAGAGGATGGGATAAGACGCTGGCGCTGGACTTTACACGCACTGAGACAACCTGAGAACTTGTACTATGACAAGGAAGTAGAGAGAGAGAGAGAGAGAGAGAGAGAGAGAGAGAGAGAGAGAGAGAGAGAGAGAGAGAGAGAGAGAGAGAGAGAGAGAGACTAAGGTGAGTTGTAGCAAATCCTTCCGAGGTGAGGTAACACTCTACTGAAATGAAGCTAGCATTAAATTGGTTTTCTTTGCCTATATTGAACGAATGTGTACTAACAGAAAATCGCGCAAGCACATACTTAGCAAACTGCACGACCAAGGGCGAATCCACGAAGAAGACAGAAAGACGTTCAGAGTCGAACATCATAAAGTAGAACATGGCTCTCAGTCCGGTCCGCCGGAAAGATTATCGATCCTTTGAACGTTCTCCTGGCTCATGCATTTTCATGTCCTAAGTATCTTCAATGTCCATTGTACATCTCTTGATGGTCGGCCCCTCTTTCTTCTTCCAGGAAGCACACCTTCCATCGTTGTTGTTTTTTCATCCGAAACCACCATGACATTTAATATGGCAAAATTATTTTATTTCAAATAATTGATGTTGGTAATACATTCGAGATAGACATACGCCTAACATAAACATATGGGAGAAATAAGAAAATGTAGAGAAGAAGGGGGAGTAGGAAAAGTAGAAGACAGGAGACTGGGGGGAAGGGAGGGGGAGAAGAGAGAGGATATAGTGAAAATAAGAAGAAGACAAGGGACGAAGAAAATGAGGAGGAGGAGAAGAATTGAAAAAGGGCAAGGCAAATGAAGGAATAAAGAGAGCAGGAAAAATAGAACGAAAACACGGACAGAAGGGAATAAGCAAAGTATTCTTTCATACACATGGAAGTTATTTCATTCCAACTGTCAGTATTCCGTGTCCTTTGTCTTAAGCCAGTTTTTATGTTTATCTTCTCAGTGAATAAATATTGACTTATCATTAGGCGAATCTTTGAAAGTCCAAACTGGCATCTTATATATATACCGAACGCCTTTATCAGAGCTCTGTGAGTCCAGGTTCTACGAAAAGGAAAAGCCATGCAAGTAAACGTATGCACGGACATACATCACTGGCGACAATTTCTTAAGTTTGTCGTATTGTCTGTTTCCTACCTTTAAGCTTAACGTTGTGGATTCCTTGAACTCAACGTTGTGGATTCCTTACCAATCATGATGTTGATTTCCTGTTCTAGGGATAATTAACTTGTAAACATGTGAAAACTAATACATTTGTGTTAGAATGTAAACCAATAAATGTATGGTACTAATGAAGTTAATATTACAAGAAGATAAATATTTATTTTGTCAGGGCTAGTAGGGTGGGTCTTCACATAACCTTTATGTGGATCTGTCCATGATTCCAAGGTGCATCTTTTATATATTTCACACTGGTATATCCATTTTGTGGAAACTTACCGAGTAACCCTTGTTCTGACTCATTGGTTCCTTTTCCACGCCAACCCTTGATACTTTAATAGTATACAATAAAATTGGACTGAATCAATGATGTCATGCAGGAAGACACACCTGTTTTTGCTTTACAGTACAGTACATTATTGTGTTCTTATATCTATTCTTTCTTGAATCCGTTTAATTGTCATCAGCGACCAATGCCCTGAAATAAATGCGTATGTTCACTACCAATGTACCATGCCTCTCATTCGAGAATCACAATAGCACATCACTATCTAAGCAGGACTCCTACAAACAATGACCCTGTAAACATAAAGGCTGGCCTGCAAATGTCCGTGGCCGTCATACAGTGTGTCATGGCCCTCTTGTGATCAGCTGCCCTGGTTTAAACGACTTTTCAGTCAATCACGACCCTAACCTGCACAGTTCGCAGCAACTGCACTAGCCAGGCGGCCTTAATTCCTCAGGCTCAAGATCACCATGTCATACGCTGCACGGTAATATAGCAGTAGCTGACAGTGGCAGTGACAGTGAGTGATGATTCACGATATCCACGTGAATCATATTTCTTTTACTGTGGACATTTCTCCATCTAGTCAGTCAGTCGTTCTTAACCCACAATAAAGTACGCCATAACACATCGGTTATATATATGTTGTATTCAGAGATACAGAGAATAAAGCATATCTAGAGATATATAGTATGTGGTTTTACTATAGATATATGATCTACACATTTGCTTTATGGAGTACACAAAGGCTTCCGATAAAGTGTTTCATGACGACATAATAAGGATGCTTGAAGATCTACAAATTGATAGAAAAGACCTTAGATATGGAAGGAATCAATATTGGGAGACGATGCATCAATGACATTAGATATGCAGATGATACAGTCTTGATTACAGACAATAAACACGACCTGCAACATTTAGTAGATGCGGTTGTTGCACACAGTGAGCAACTAGGGTAAGAAATGAATTGTAAGAAGACACAGATTATGGTCGTCACTAGGAAGAAGGAAATAGAACAATGCAATATACATGTAAATGGGCATATTCTTAAACAAGTGAATCGATACAGTTAAATCGGAACAGTCATAACATCAGATGGGAGATGCTTGAAAAACATACTGACCAATAAAAAGATACAAATTGAAACGAGAAAAAGAGTGTTGAAGTGCTATATAGAACCTGTTCTTTTGTATGGATGTGAAGCATGGACAATGAGCAGACAAGCTGAAAAACATCTGATGGCTGTGGAAATGTGATTTCTGAGGAAAATGCAAAGAATACCATGTACAGACAGAAAAACCAATTAACAAGTCCTTCAAGAAACAAATGAAAATCGTAAACTGATTAGAGACAATAGAAGTAGACAGTCAAAATGTTTTGGACATGTTATGAGAAGAAATGACTTGGAGAACTTGGTGACAACTGGCAAGATCAAAGGGAAGAGACCGAGGGGAAGACTGAGAAGTAAATACCTGAATGGCTTGGCCACGTGGCATGGTCGAGACAGAAACGCTGAGCTGATCCACAACTCTGGTGATCAGATGAGGCGGCAAAACATGACCGCCCACGCTTACCGGCAAGGCACATGATAGATGGATGTAGTATTTGGTGTGTCTAGAGAATTATATAATATGGCGTATCTATATTTTTTGGACATGTTATGAGAAGAAATGGATTGGAGAATTTGGTGACAACTGGTAAGATCGAGGGGAACAGACCAAGGGGAAGACCTAGAAGCAAGTACCTGGATGGCTTGGCCTTGTGGCATAGTCGAGACAGAAACACGGAGCTGATCCACGACTCTGGTGATCGGGTGAGATGGCAGAACATGACCGCCCACGCTTACCGGCATGGCACATGATGGATGGATGGATATACGTATGTAATATGGCGTATCTAGAAGTAGATAGAATATGGCGTATCTAGAATTAGACAAAATGTAGCGTATCTAGATATGTAGACATACTGCGTATCTAGAGATGTCTAGAATATTGTTAATCTAGAGATATACAGAATATGACATAAATAGAGGTAGATAGAATATAGTGTATCTAGAGATATATAATGTGATATACCCGAAAGTAGATAGAATATGGCGTATCTAGACATATTTAAAATATTGCATTTCTATAAAAATACAGAAAATGGCGTGTCTACAAGTAGGTTATAGTTTATTTACAAAAAGACAGAATACGGTGCATCCAAAAGTAGATACAATATGGCGTCTCTGGGAGTATTATCTGGCATATCTATTATGATCCTTGTTATGACGTTTCTTCACGTATACAGCCGGCGTTGCATTTCGAAATCCCGCATACCCCGTTAGAAACACAACTGCGGACGATTTGAAAGCAGGGCGCCTTGATTTGGTTTCTGTACAAATGTGTGTATGTGCTGGCCTTTCAGAACGAAATGCCAAACTACTGAACGTAAACTTGGCGAAGGAATCACAAACAGAAAAAAAATTCCGGAGTTGACTGCAACGTCCTGTAAAGGATATGCAAGAAACTTTAAAACATGTATAAAGTGTATCTTCGAGCAGATAGAATGTGACCCATCCACAATTATTTATAGTAAGGCATATCTACAAGAAACATAGTCAATGTCTTCTATTTCTGATACTTGGCTCAGGCACGAGCATGCACAGGCGGACCTGGCGAAAACCCCATACTGCTGTAGAAAGCGAAGACATGAGAGGGACAAATGTCAATGTGTCACTTATTCCTCAGGGATTGGACAGTTCTTAAAGAAGCGCAGCTAATCATCTAATTGTGAGAAGCCATTATTGTGTGTGCAGAAGGAAAGAACACTGCAGTCCATGAAACGAAACTCACTAAAACAGATTAAAATAATATTTAACGTTTCGAAAATAATAATATGTGTTTTATTTTGTGGAAGTAAAACTTAACGAATTACTTAATAGAACATGAACACAATTGCACAAGACATCATCAATCATGAAAAAAGTGTGAAGGAGAAGTAGCAAAGGCAGATAAAGACAAGGCAGACAAATAATAATAAATAGAAGAAGAAGAGAAGGAGAAATTAGAAATACTTTATGGAACATAAGATACGATGCATTCGCTTTATTTCATTGTATGCAGGGACTGGGCTGTGCAACTCCGTTCTTCTTGGCTGTTTGCCATTTCCTTACAGCACAACTATTATCCATCCAGGCTTCTTGGCTGTTTGCCATTTCCTTACAGCACTACTATTATCCATCCAGGCCTTCTCCACCTCACAATTCCACCAAGGTGGCTGCCTCCAGCTTTTTTTCATGCCCTGAAGCTTTCTGCGCTTCTCACGCCTTATTACACTCACCACATCTTGCCCTGTACTGTCATACTGGAAAGTCTTGACCGTTGACTTGTGCTGCCTGGTTCTGCCTTTCTCAAGCAATATGATGCAAGGGTGGTGGTCGCTTTCGTGGTACCCTAGGACACCCCATCTACACACTGTAGTGAGTGAAGGAGAAACCAGCGCCAGGTCAATAGCACTGTCCTCATCACCTGGGCTGTCCTGGTTACACAGCCATTGTTGATACAGACCAGGTCAATGGTTTCAAGTGCAGTCTCGAGATCCTCTTCCTGTGTGTTGGAGGAAATGTTTCCCCAATGACCTGCCTTTAGCATTGAAATCGTCACAGAAAATAAGGTTTCTCTCGTGACCAATTATGTCATTTAAGCACTGCCACTTCTGGGAGTCAATACTCGCGTTACGTGCAAAAACATTCACCAACATGAATGGTAGACCGGATTGAACTCTAACTGCTTGTATTTGTATGTCCCAGCTGGACATGCCTAGCTCTGAAGTCACCAAACTCTCGCGAATGAGAATCGCCATTCCCAGATGTCGCCTGTTGTAAAAACATTATAACGAGCACATAGACCAGGTGATAACAAAGGCCAAGCGAGGTTTGGCTGCGATGCGGGTGATGGCGGCAGCAAACTGTGATAAACGCCATCTATGTCTTCTTGTACGAAGGGCTGGTCATGTCTGTTTTTGAGTATGCGATGGCGATCCTGAGTCTCAGCCGTAAACAGATAGAAAGGATGGAAAGGATCCACAAACGAAGCCATGCGCATTATTCTTGGATGTACAAGAGATACAACATGCAGGCGATGCGCTACCTTCTTGATTTTCCAACCATTGAAGACAGAATACAAATTTGCAGAGCACGTGCCTGCTTCAGAGTTAACGCAAACACACATCCACTGCAAAGTGAAATTAGGAAGATGAAGGGCAGCAGGTTAAAAAGAGGAAGGGCGTGGATGGGTCAGGCCGAGGACATTCTTCGTCAGGTATGTTCACTTGAGGACTTAGAACCTGGTGAGGGGTGGGTACAAGTGCCAACAGAATTCTGTACGTCTCTTTCAGTCTGCATCCAACAAGACAGAAAATGCAGACAAGAAAATCCGGCTGCTGTGGAGGCGGAAGTACAAGCGTTGATTTTCAAGAATTAATTAGACGATGATGCTGTCATATACACAGATGGGTCGGTCGCCGACAAGTGAGAAACTCATGGGCTTTTACGGCGCAGGCCGGAGGGAGAATTGAGAAGGAGGACTGGTGCTTTTGCTGAGACCACAAGTAGCCTAACTATGGAAGTCATGGCAGTAAGTAAAGCAATAGCATGGCTCGAGACACAGACATTCACTAGGGCATGTTTCCTTAGCGACTCAATGAACATGTTCAAGAGGATAGAGATGGGGTGGATTCGAAGAGAGTGGTTGCTGTCTCTGGAGCAGTCTCGGCTGGCAAACATTAGTTTCATCTTCGTGCCAGGGCATGCGGGATTACAAGGAAATGAGCGGGCTGACAAGCTCGCAGGTAAGGCTACTGTGGAGGGCGGACGCGCCATGGACCAGGCTGACATTCTAAATGCTCTAAGAGAAGTAAGACTGTTGCGAGAACCAAGTAATGACTGTTAATCAACAACCATGGTCAGACTGCGTGAACAGCAAATTAAAACAGGTGTGGCCAAACAAGAACGTTACGCAGGAAGCCAAAGAAGATTGATAAACCAACACAGAATTGGTGTCGTTAGCCGCTACACGCTGCGGGATTTGCTGAGGAGGGGATCCGAGCACTTATGGACTGAATGGTTCGATGTGCAATGAGGATGATCTGTCGACTAACTAACTAACTAACCAACTATTTCATTGTATGCTTTTTGCATCTTTCAGCACGTCATGAGAAGAGGAAAGCTGACGTACAAATGGAAATATGGAGGAGAGACACAGAGAGGGAAACCAAGAAAGGAGATGCTGTACAGTTTTTCATCTTAGCACGAAGGAACATAGATAGGAGATATGATTGGCAGCACAAAACGCAAAAGGCTATAGACAGAAATGATCACCAAAGCCACGCGTCTTGGACTATAAGAATGTTGCATGATAATACAGTGCTTGTCTAGGTTTGTTGCATGATAATACAGTGTTTGTCTAGGTTTGTTGCGTGATAATACAGTGTTTGTCTAGGTTTGTTGCATGATAATACAGTGTTTGTCTATGTTTGTTGCATGATAATACAGTGTTTGTCAGAGTTTGTTGCATGATAATCCAGTATTTGTCAAGGTTTGTTGCATGATAATACAGTATTTGTCTAGGTTCGTTGCATGATAATACAGTATTTGTCTAGGTTTGTTGCATGATAATATAGTGTTTGTCTAGGTTTGTTGCATGATAATACAGTGTTTGTCTAGGTTTGTTGCATGATAATACAGTGTTTGTCTAGGTTTGTTGCAGCATGATAATACAGTGTTTGTCTAGGTTTGTTGCATGATAATACAGTATTTTTCGAGGTTTGTTGCATGGTAATACCGTATTTGTCTAGGTTTGTTGCAAGATAATAAATGTTTGTCTAGGTTTATTGCATGATAATACAGTATTTTTCTAGGTTTGTTGCATGATAATACAGCATTTGTCTAGGTTTGTTGCACGATAATACAGTATTTGGCTAGATTTGTAGCATGATAATACAGTATTTGTCCTTGTTTGTTGCATGATAACTCAGTGTTTGCCTAGATTTGTTGCATTATGATACAGTGTTTGTTTAGGTTTGTTTCATGATAATAAAGTATTTGTCTAGGATTGTTGCATGATAATACAGTGTTTTGTCTAGGTTTGTTGCATGATAATACAGCATTTGTCTAGGTTTGTTGCATGATAATACAGTATTTTTCTAGGTTTGTTGAAGATACCTTGTACTGTGGTGAAGGGTTTACGAATGGAATTCGCAATCCCGCATACCACATTCGAAACAAAGTTGTGGGTTATTTAGAAGCAGCCCATCTTGCGTTGGTCTTAATGCAATGGTATGAATGCTGATCGTTCAGAAAGCAATGCAAACTACTGAACATAAACTTGCCAAGAAATTACAAACAGCCAGGACATGCTGGGGTTGACTACGAGGTTATGTAAAGAATATGCAACTAACTTCAACTTATTGGGGATAAAAGAACCTGGTTAGAAATAGCTTGAGGCTTATACAGTTTAAAACGTTATATTTAAAGACAGCAAAACGGGCAATAGGAGATGTTCAGTTTGTAGTCAGTATCATCTGTAGGTTTGCGGACCGTAACTGTTTTATGGTTGTATATACTCAACATCATAAACATCATTAAATATCATTTCCACATTGCAGTTTGGCTGTAATCAGTCTCCAACACCCTAGGCCCAGTGTCTTCATGTTGCATTCGTACAGGATTCTTCCAGACATTCTGTTGATGTTGTCTACACATCTGTAATGTCATGTTCCTCTTGCACGCTTCCCCTCTAACCTTTCCCCACAGCATATTAACCAAGGGTAAACTGCTAAATATACAATTAATTGCCTAGAAAATCAACCCGGTGCTGAAGTTGATGGCAATGTTCTTCAGAGGATATGCAACGTTTCTGAACATGCTTAACGAGGAGTTGTCTCTTTATATGACAACGTACTGTCTCTGATCTTGATTTATGTTGTAATCTATTTTAACAAAGACTTTGAATAAATAGTTAGAAACAATAACGCACAATAAAGAGCTCAACACAATAACGTAAAATAAAAAGATAGAGACGATAACGCACAATAAAGAGTTAGAGATAATAAGACACAATAAAGATTTAGATACATCTCATCTCATCTCATCTCATCTCATCATGTTCCTCTTGTACCTTGCGGTGTCGAGGTGAAGTATAAACAGCTGGAGAGTGCCCGCTTAGGCTTCATGTATCTATATTCCCATGAACTCTGTTATTCCCTGCGTCCATCGTTTACGTGGTCGGCCTCTTCCTCTGCTTCCCTCTGGTCTGTACATCATTTCTTGTTGTGGTATACTGTTAGTTGGTAACCTACTTGCATGGCCAAACCATTTGACTTGCTGCCTTCTAATAAAATCTAGTGCAGCTATAACCCCATCTTTAGTCCTAATTTCTTCATTTCTGATAATATCACTTCTTGATACATTGAGTATTCTTCTCAGGAATCTCATTGAAGAATACTCAATGTATCAAGAAGAGATAAGATCAGAAATGAAGAAATCAGGACTAAAGTGGGGGTTATAGATACAATAAAATACAAAGAGATACAATAACGTATAAAAAGGGTCAGAGAGATTAAAGCACAATAAAGAGATAGAGACAATAACGCACAATAAAGATTTAGAGACGATAACTCTTAATAAAGAGTTAGAGATAATAACGTATAATACAGAATTAGAGACAATAACGTACAATACAGATTTAGAGACGATAACTCTTAATAAAGAGTTAGAGATAATAACGCACAATAAATATTTAGATACAATAACGTAAAATAAAATTTTCGAGACAATAACTAAAAAATAAAATGTTAGTAACAATAGCTTAAAATAAACTTTTATAGACAATAACGTAAAAAAAATTATTTTAGTGACATTAACGTAAAATAAAAAAAAGTTAGAGATAGCAACGTAAAATAAAGAGTTAGGGGTAATAAACTACAACAGAATAGGTCAAATATAACTGAAGTAATTAATGACCTGTGTGTTACTGGAGCCCATTAGGGTAGCAACAAATAGTGGAAGATCATAGACAGAAAAGATGGAAACAGTTCATTAGAGAGGTTAGAAAATGGATCAGTTTACTCGATGACAGAACGTACCAATACACTGGTAACGTGTGACTCATAAGAGACCGGACTGGTCGTTAAACTGTGCTCTATACTTAACACTGGGCATCGTGAGCTGTAAAGGTTGAAGTGGGAAAGAAATAAAAACGACGATTAAATGTCTTGCTGTCTGGAAGCCTTCCAAGACATACCTATTTCTGGAGAAGGCAACGTTAGCAATCTACAGACGCCACATTTAAAGATCACGATAGATTGATAGAAAGTACAGAAGTAGTATCAGGCGAGTTTACAGGAAACAGTGAGATAAGCCGATAAACATCTAATGACAATAGAAATGTGGTTTCTGGGGGAAAATGCTGAGAATACCACTGACGGACGGAAAAACGAACGAGACATCTCTATAAGACACAGATGAAAACGTAAATCTATTAGAGTAAATAGACAAGGTATTTTGACCACTTTAGGAGGAGGAGTAAACTACAAACTTAGTGACATATGGCACAATTGATAGGAGAAGAGCAAGGAGAAGCAGGGTTCTTCTTTACTGTTTGTGATTTCTTGGCACGTTTATGCGCAGTACTTTGCCATTGCGTTCTGAACAACCAGCAATCATATCATTGTAAGGAATACGAGTGCTAGGCGGTCTTCTTCCAAATCAACCACAGCTGTGTTTCGAGCGTGGTATGTCGGAGTACGAATTAGTCAGCTTTTCGCCACTGCGCCGGTAGATATTATGTACTAAACATAGACAATCATGTATTAACAATTAATCAACTAACACTGATGGTACTTAATGAGACTAGTATATGCGTAACGGCGTGTCAGCGGCCATTTTACCCATTATATGCCGGTTGTTGTTTACAATTATTTGGAAATAGCATCATATACACAATATACCTCAAGGCACGGAGATTGGTCCTTTACGTCCATTTTGGTCCTCTACGTCCATTACTGTCGGCTTCGTGGCTTAGAGGTTATGACTTTTCTCTGTAATCTCGTATACTCTCGTCGGTGACGTGATGACGGTGAGAATCAGCAGTGGTTCGAATCGCATCGGTAACTTACGGGGTATGTGAGCCGGTCGCTCAGAAAGCAATGGCAAACTACTGAGCGTAATCTTGCCAAGAAATCAACATACAGCTGAAAGATGCTGGTGTTGACAGCGATGTCCTGTAAAGGATATGCAAAAAAAAAAAAAACAACAAAAAAAAAACGTCCATTACTTTCACAGGTTTACCATATTTGCACATAAAAATGTAAAATTAATGTCCATTTTGCTGTTGTTTTTTATTTGGACGCTGACGGAAGCTTTGTCACGGTGATATTTACGCGGCTATTGGTGATATACTCGCATGTTTGATATATAATTTTATATATGTGGTGTTTGTGCATATATTCCTGTAAATTCCCGTAGCATTCCTATATGAATAAAATTAGGTGGAACTGCGGTAAAGCTGTGAAAGTGTAAACAATATAAAATGACACAAAGTCGTGCAGCTTTACATAACAGAGTTACGACACATACAGAACGTTGCGGCGGTTAGCCTTCATCAGCAAACAAACACATTCACTAACACAACATTCAGTCAAGGAGAACTCCTGTGACTACATTAGAAGGTGATGACAGGACGAGAGGAACAAATGCATGGAAAAATAGAAGCAATGAAGAGAAAATGAGAATTGAGAAAAATGTTAATTGAAAAGAATGTTAGTTGAAGAAAATGTTTAATAGAAAAACTGTTAATAGAGAAAAACACTGCATACTCACCTCACGTACGGATCTGAAATGACTACGAAACTCTCGGGTGTAGTTGTATACGGTGCTAGATGTTACGGTTCAGTGAGCACATAGAAAGAAGTGGGCGGGGTAGGAGGCATGTAAAATTGACCAAGACCCCATTGTGTTATTTAAGGTCTGGGTGGACTGGTGTGCATGAACACGCGTACATGCATAGACACACTTCAACAGACAAACTGCTAGTGTATGTGGACATATGCACAGTATATGCAATAAGAGAGAGAGAGAGAGAGAGAGAGAGAGAGAGAGAGAGAGAGAGAGAGAGAGAGAGAGAGAGAGAGGAGAACGAGAGAGAGAGACAGAATGTAAAACCGTCTGTTTCATATTTGTGTTTCTAATATTCATTGTACTGTATCAGTTTTACAGATATAACATATTTATATATTTGTGTGTTTGCTTCACTACGGCTCTGTAGTGAAGAAATTATATACGCAGTTCGTAATCCCGCATACCGCGTTCGAAACACAGCTGTGTTGGTTTTTTATGAAATGATATGGGTGCCGGACGTTCAGAAAACAATGGCAAACTACTTGAATGTAAATCTGCCCAGAAATCACGAACAGCCAAAAATGTTGAGGTTGACTCACCATATCAAAGGATATGCAACTTTTTTTTTCTCTAACTGCGCATTAGAAAAGCATGGTTTCTCTATGAGTATCATGAGCGTCAATATGAATGCGAGTGTTCATCAGCAAACATAGTCTTGTTTTCATCTGTGTTGAGACACACTGACAGTCCAGGTTTGGTAGATGCCGTCGATCCCTGTCCAGAATGGCGTGACAAATTATTCAACCAGACAAAATTACTGAACTGGAAAAATGGCACCAATAGCAACATTGTTTCGGTGGAATAGAATAATAGCGTCTTGCCTAATTTACTTCACAGTACAGCCAACACAGTCAAGCGTGAATTACAGGGTGAGATAGAGCAGCAATTAGAAGTTGTGTACAGTGTGAGTTGCTCCTGTAAGTACTTGCACAAGATGTAATCTATCGCTCCAACACATAGTGCATCGCATATAGAGATGGCTTTGATAAGGGTTGAAGTAGGGTATAATGGTAATCGCAGGGCAGCATGTAAACTTAGCTCTTTGTGTTATGTGGGGTGGATACAATGTCGTACCTAACCGGGGATTAGAACATTATGGTTTGCGACACAGGTATTCTAACTGCTTAGCCACGTCTCTTCACAATGCGTAATACATAGGGAAGTACAGACTTAAATATAGCGGAGGTACGAATAAAGTACTGTCGGAGCAACAGGAAATACATGATAAAATGGAGCCATGGATCTCCCATACATTGGTCCGGAGACAATATTCATCTACTCGTATTGGATTGAAATCCAGTTTCGGAACTTAGATATGGAGATGGCATAGTTCTCCTCTTAAATAGCGCTAAAAGATTAGAAGAGTTGATTCTGTCTGTAAAGATTCACAGATAAAATCAAAATCGTTTTTCTCAACTGATGCAAATCAACATTAACGTCCATGAAAAAAAAAAATACTACATGCCAAGCAATGATCACAACCAACAATGAAGAAATTGAAAATGTCACAGACTTGGAATATCGTGGCTCCCTGGTCAACAACAATGGGCACTGTGTAAAGAAATGAGTCATAGGCTGGCCATGGCAAGCAGATATTAACCTGTATAAGAGACCAAAGACACAACCCCAGCAAACATATTACAGTACTGTTGTTGAGAACATGCATCTTTCTTCTGGCAACATGTGAATGTCAGTCATGAACCATTTCACAATCACTAAACATAAAATCGGGCCATTTGAGCTGAAATGTAATGGAATAATTCTTGTAATATTGTGGGCCACCTAGAGAAAGAAATACTGTCATGCTGCAGGATTTGAATAATTCAGAAGACTGGCACATAAGTGTCAACATGTCTCAGAAGACTGGCTCACACACGTCATCATGTCTCAGAAGATGGTCACAGAAGATTACAGGCACTGTGGGAGCAAGGCTGCATGAGGCAGGTGAACTAGCAAGAGATCGTGCAACTTTTCGGCGTGCCCTGATGAGATCAACGTTCTGCAAAGGTTCTGCTGCGTAATGCTATTTTACCTCTTTGTCCACATGTTTACCGCAAGCTGAACTATCTATTATTGGTTTCTAGTTGCACTCCAGCTCTTCTTATGTCATGTTTCTTTGTGGTGCCCGTGTTGTTCCTGCTCATACCAAGATAGATTCTTGATTGTCATCACCACATACACACTTTTGCTATACTAGTTAGTTAGTTAGTTAGTCACGGTTCCAACTTCACAGCAACGGGTCGTCCCCATTATGCTCCGTTCCTGTGCCAGTGAATATCACATAAAACGCTCTCCACTGCCCAATGTGAAAAGTGGAAAAGACAGGAGTCTCGACAAACAACAGCCCGCACAGATACACTGAGCATAATGCCGCCGCCAGAATGTCAACACAATAGTCTCCCACGAAACATCCAGTTTATCTCTGATGGAATCGGCAGTCATTTTCCCATCTGGATGTTTCCTAGATGTTCACTCACACAGTCCACGAAAATACAGTTCATCGTCGATGGCAGTGGCAGTCAACCAGAAGCCCAGCAGCCACGCATTTCTGCATAAGGCAAAAACTGGTCAACTCTGCTATACTAGTATTCAACTGTTGGCGTACAACAGATGCTGTCAAATCTGTTTTGTAACAGTAATAGTTTTTGTTACATGCAATCTTTGCCATCTACTTTAGCAGTGTTTGGTACATATTAGTCGAATTTTATTGCATGACTGATCAGGACAACAGTTCTATAACATGGTGCTTAATTTCAGGTTGCCCTTTTTTAAATTGGAATGAAGATGGTTCTCGTCAAATCTGTTGGTCATATACCATATTTCCATGCATCTTTACATAATGCGAGATAGATTTGTATGTTTTCTTTTCCTCCCGCTTTAATTAGTTCAGCTGGTATCTCATCACATCCCGGTGAATTACCATTCTACAGGTTCTTTATTTCCCATACAATTTCATCTAATGAGGTTTCAGGTTCTGTCTCTGCTGTCTGTGGTTCATGCATCTCAGCCATATCCTCATATTCATTCATATTATACCTCGTACATTCCATTGCAGTATTCCTGCCATTGTTCTAGAATATTTCTATATTCTTTTAGAGTATTTCCTAACATTTCACAAATAACATTTAATTGATGTTGAATATTACTTATCAATAACTTCTTTTCTTAGAACATTTCGTAATGTCTTCCATTCTTATGATATTGTTATATTCTGGTAGAACAATCTTGTATATATGGGTTTTATCCCTTTTTTGTAGTCTTTCTTATTTCTAGTGTTAAAGATTTATATTTCATACTACTGTTTCGGTTTCTCATCCTTTCAGTTTCAGTTCCCTTTGTTATTTTATTAATTCCAACGTATCTTATGTTGCTTATGTTTCTTATTCTTGGCCTGAATTAAGTCTTTGGCTGTGCCATCAAGGTATCACTAGCGTGTACTGCAAATTCATCAGGTGTCATTTCCCATGTATAGATACGAAGATCCTCAAACGACTCTTGATTTCTACGCTGAATTCATCTGATATCAAAACGAAGTGGCTTTGGTCCTCGGGTAAGCTTTTTGAGTTTTACTTGTATATCTGCTACTAATAACTGATGATCTGTTTCATAGTCTGCACTTTGTAGGGATTTTGCTGATGCATATCTTGATCTCTATCTTCTTTCGCTATTATTAATGTCAACAACTCGTGTTTCAGGCATCATCGGATTACTTCTCCCACACCCTACAAGAAACTTGCAAGTCGTGTGCGAGGAATGAAATGGTACATTTTATTGCCGTTGGCTCTTTACAATTGCAAAAAACAGTCGCTATCTAATCACACATAAAGTCACAATATTCTCTATCACTAGTTTTCATAAATCCTATAGCTAATCTCTATCTACTAGGCTATCTGAAAACACATATTTATTCTATACGATGTGAACACTACAGAGTCAGTCCCCAGTCTGACTTGCTTCACTCGCGTCGCTACACGCCACGCGGAAGGACCTTCATACGCCCTTCGGCTCTCTGCGTGCTAGGTCAGGTAGCACGCTTCTATTAGCTGGCTTTGGTTTGAGTGCCAATCGTTGCTATCACGCAGGCGTGATTCTGTCGTGACCAGTAGTGCTAACTATCTGGTCAACGCCTTCGTGTGAGGACTAGTTAATAGTCCCCCTTTTCTATCATCTATCCTGCCCTGATCCCGGGCACTCTGTTCCCTCTACTCAATCTGAGGTTGACCCCACGTCCCGGTGGTGTTCTATCATGAGGCAGGCTTCCTGCCTCCTCCTTCAGTCTTTGACACACACCCTCCCCTCCTGTGTTGCGTCATCAACTTTGACTCGTTGGTTGTGACGCAAGAGGTTTCTAAAAAATTAGTGTGTCTAATTTTTGTCAAAGACTGTAGATAACCTGGCTTTGGGCTACTCAATAGACCTACTGACTAATGTCACAATGTAGCATCACTTTACTTGGCTACTGGCAATCGCCACAAACTTGTCTGGTTGGCGTGAGCCCTCTTCTCAATCGCAATATTATATTCATTAGAGGTATGTCTGAACCGGACCGTTGTCTTATAAGACCTGCCCTCAAATAGTAAATTAACTCACTACCCATACAAAGTTGACTTTCTGAAGGTCAACACATGAATTGCTTCATGTCCCCCATATAATATTAAACAACCATTACACAAGCTGTGAGCGACAGGCTTTACCTATCTCGCTTCCGCGTGTAAAGTCATATTTCACTGTTAAGTTAGTGTTTCGTTGTCTATTATGTCCCCTGACCCGGAGTTATCTCCCTTTGATCTAATAAAAGTGTATGCAATTTATATGTTTGTTTTTCTGGTTGTTTGTGTGTTTGGATGTAATTAAACGTATAATCTACCCTCTAACATGTGTATCTAACTATCATGTGTATGTAAGTTAGTTTTTCAAGTGCCATAATACATGTAACTGTGGTCACAAACATGTGTATAATACAAATCTGTGGCTACGTTTCTGTCTTATGAGACTCAAAATACTTTAACTAAGATCCTAAACTAAACTACACAAAATACATTCATTACAACACATTTTCAACATTGAAACCAACATTTGACGGCAATAAAAATAAAAAGTTTTGTTGAGCGGCAAAAAAAAATCCGCTGACTGTTCTCACTCTCTCCTGTATATTTTACATTTGTTCTCACTTTCACACTTCTGTCACACATCTTTAACATTCGCTTATGTCACATTTCTTTTACACTCACTATTTGCACACATCTTTTACCCTCATTTCTGTCACACATCTTTCATCCTCATTTCTGTCACACTTCTTTCATACTCATTTCTGTCACACTTCTTTCATCCTCATTTCTGTCACACATCTTTTACCTTCATTTCTGTCACATAACTTTCACTCTCATAGTTATTTAAAAACCTTGGAGTGACACTGTACAAGTTTGGCTCAGTTTGACAGAGTTGAGCCTAATGACTGTGCATCAACCGTTGCACACGTCAAGTATTTACAACATATTTACATGTAAGACAAAAAAAAAGGGTTGATGGTTTGTACCCTGGTATTATTAACCACTCTATTCTACTGAAATATTATTCTAAATAATGACATACTAATACTAGTTCTATAAATATACATTTAATGCGTTGCCTAATTTAATCTATCTGTCATATTAATACTAAAATAAGCTTACATTACTCCTAATATTTATCTACTTTAAGGGATGGAATTTACCTATGTGAAATGAAATTGATGTGAGATGAGTGATGTCCCTTTGTGAAATGGGTAATGTGAAATGTAATAAGTTACGTCCCTTTCTAAAATGGGTGATGTGAAATATAACATATTCTAACTAATGTTTTTAAATGAGACAAACTATATGATTGATATTCTTATTCTATATGGTGTAAATGATGTATCTTTAAGTGTATAATATTTCTATTCTATTCTATTATGGTGTAATTATACTACTAAATGATAACGTTTGTTAAATGGATTGGTTAAGATGGAATGAAATCAAATGCAATGAAACAAAGTGTAATATAATAACCGGAATGATACTATTCATATCTAAACTTCTTATAATTAGTTGTCATGTTTAAATTACTATCCTAATCTACTTTTAAAGCTAAATGAATATGTACATTAATAATCTATCTAAAGTAAAATGAAAAAGTATTATATTATCTCAATCTAACTATAAATTAAAATGACATAATCTATCTATATTTTATCACTATATTAAAACATTATGATACATATCACATTAAGTTTATATATACATGTTCTATAAATACCTCAGGTTAGTCGTTGCCGTTAATGTTCAGAAACATACTTTCATTGGCATAATATCTATACAATTGTTCTGGGTATTTGAAATCCATTACACAGTCATATTTATTCTATGGGTATTGCACCTGTAAATTTCGTTTGTAGACCACTGTTCTCGTGTCTGTCTGTATATAATTATCTGACACTGTTTTTCTCTGTTTAACACAACTACTTCACTGGAACATATTTGGAGCTTAGCAAGTAACAAGCTGTCCTCGTTCACAAAGTGATATATTTGTTCCCAGAGTAAAGATGTTACTTTTGATGTCTACAGACACATAGCAGGTCAATGTTTTTGGTACTTAGTTCAGCACACAATATTCATGTATTTCTAACATATTTCACATAGAATATTTGACTGTACTAAATTAACATACATTACAATACAATTTTATGTGGAAATTTCTGGTATTGCTACATCAGATGGTCGACTAAGGGTATCAGCCAAGATGTTATCTTTCCCCTTAATATGTTCTATACTAAAGGTGTAATTTTGTAGTATTAGCGACCACCTGTATATTCGGTCATTTCGATGTACACCACTCTGCATGACCGTTATTGGGGAGTTGTCAGTCTGGACAATGAAGTGCACACCTAACAGAAATCGATGCAGCTTTCTCACCGCATAGATGACGCTTAAGGCTTCCAACTCGGATATGGAATATCTGGACTCGGTGGGTGTGATCTTACGGCTCACGTAGCAAATCGGATGGAAGATGCCCTCATAAAATTGGCCTAGTACTGCAGCGATGGAGATCCTGCTGGCATCTGTCCTAAGATAATAAACGAGCCTCGGATTAGGCAAGCGGAGGATTGGAACCTTACTAAACAAAATTTTTAGTTTTGACAATGCAGAAATTAATAATGCATCTTTAACATCCAATTTTACAGAAGCTTTTAAAACATTGGAAAATACACTTGTAATCTCCGCTAAATTTGGAATAAATTTACTATAGTAATTCACTAACCCCAAAAGGCTTCTGACCTGTTTCTTGGTGGTAGGCATGGTCAGATTCATAATTTTGGTAATAATTTTCTGGTCAGTCTTTAGTTGACCTTGAGAAATGACATGACCCAAAAACTCAATTTCTTTTAGGCCCAATTCGACTTTGCTCGGTTTGACAGTTAGCCCGAAGAGTCGCAACCTATTAAAGACATGTCTCAGTTTCAGTAGGTGTGTTGTCCAGTCATCAGTATGGACACATATATCATCTATATAGGTCACTGTATTCGTCACTCCATGAAGTAGATCTCTAGTTAAGCGTACGAAAGTGGCAGGAGCGTTTCGAAGTCCGAAAGGAAGAAAACGCCACTCGTACAGTCCTAAAGGAGTTGAAAAAGCAGTAAGATGGATGGATTGAGACTGCATAGGGACTTGCCAATATCCCTTAGTGAGATCTAATTTAGAAAAGATTTTGGAGGTGGACATGTCAAGAATAAGATCTTCGCAGGAAGGAATTGGCTCTGCGTCGATCTTGGTGACGTTGTTGAGCTTTCGATAGTCCACGCACAAACGAATTGTAGAATCTTTCTTCTTAACTAGAACAATTGGAAAAGAGTACTCCGAGATGGATTTCTGGATGATCCCACTAGCCTCTAAATTCAGAATTTCTTTATTTAGATTTTCCGTATAGCTTAGTGGGATTGAGTACGGCCTGCATTTAATAGGCTTAGAGTCCGTAAGAAGAATGGAGTGTTCGATTCTGTCCGTCCTACCTGGAATGTCAGAGAATATGTCTTTGTATTCCGTCACTAATTCTACTAATTGTCGTCGTTGACTGTCTGTTAGTCCCTGTTCTATATGTATGCTATCTAATGTAGCAGTCTTGTCTACAATAGGAACTGGTAGTTCCATTCCGTCGTCGTCTACCTGATTCAGTACGGTGGTGGTGCTAAGTGTGTATTCTGTATTCTCGCTAAGTGTTTGCTCGTCGGATATGCCAGTCTCGCTAACTAGTGTAGTTGCGTTGTGTATGTCTGTCGTCTGATCACTTGGTGTGGGTGCACTGTGTTCGTCTGTCTCTACTTCTGTCTCTTGTCGTGAATAGTAAGGTTTCAACATGTTGACATGGAATATCTTTAAGTTTCCGTTTATTGATATTTCATAGTCAACATCTGAAATTTTACGTACCACCTTGAATGGCCCTTGCCATGAAGTCAATAATAAATTTCGTTTGTCAGGAAGCAAGAGAAGTATGTCTTGATCTGGTTCAAGTTCAATTGTTCTCGCCCCTTTGTTGGCATATTGGCGGTAGATTTGACCCTTCCTCTCCAAAGCTGCCTTAGCTATAATACACGATTTCATGATGTTATCTCGTGTTTCAGTCACCATTTCATAAGGTGTTTTTGGTTCGGGAATTTGAATAGAATTTGTTATTGCTTGATGATAAATGGTTAGGGGTCCACGTGGGTTAGCCCCGTACACTAACTCAAACGGTGAGAAACCCGTGCTTGAATGGGGAATCTCCCGATAGGCGAACAGCACTGTTGGTAACAGTGTATCCCAATCAGCTGGGTTTTCTGCTGTTACCTTAGCCAGCATATGTTTAAGATCTCCATTAATTTTTTCTACTATTCCATTGCTGGCTGGATGGTACGCTGTCGTGAAATGTTGTTTGATCCCTAACATTTTTGTAAGGGCTTGCGTTGCAGCCGATATGAATTGTGTTTCACGATCGGATAAAATGGTCCGTGGAAATCCGAATCGTGAGAAC
Organism: Cepaea hortensis; assembly: GCA_963921405.1. Taxonomy (NCBI): domain Eukaryota; kingdom Metazoa; phylum Mollusca; class Gastropoda; order Stylommatophora; family Helicidae; genus Cepaea; species Cepaea hortensis. The sequence goes on from OY992886.1 coordinate 58,240,971, forward strand.
AGGTGTAGAAATACATTGGCAACATCTTTGGAGGTGATGTACTTCAAAGCTACTGCCTCAACCCACCTTGTACAGAGGTCGACCATCGTCAATATGAAGCGATTTCCTTTGCTGGACACATGATTCAGGGGTCCAACAATATCTACCGCCACACTCTCAAATGGCCTAGAAGCCAGTGTAGAAGGTTGTACTTCAGCTGTAGCATGTTTACCCTTTCTTACTAACTGTTGACAGACATTACACGAACGACAAAATAATTTAATATCATTGCAAAAACCTGGCCAATAAAAATGAGCCTGAATTCTGGCCCTGGTTTTGTCATATGCAAGATGGCCAGAAAACGGTGACTCATGTGCAATCTTTAGCACAGTTATGCGATGTTGTACAGGTAACACCGTTTGCTGAATCTCATGGTTACCAGTAGTATAATATCTAGTAAGAATGCCATTATTTAATCTGAAGAACCATGATGCGTTCTTTGTAATTTTGGCTCGTTCTTTCAATAATTTTAAATAAGGAGACAAACTAGGATCAGCTTTCTGCTGTTCTATGAATTTTTGTCTGTTGGTATCATCAGTGCTAGATGGAGAAAGCAACAGTACTCTCTCATCTTGAAGCGTGTCTTGATGTTTTATAGTGTCTGCTCTGGTTGTTGCATTAACTGCATTCAGTTGGTTCCATGCAGATATTTCATCGCTAGTACATTGTTTTAGTTGAGGTAAGCAACCCAAAATTAAATCAGTACAAGGGTTGTCAAGTACAGCACAAGTAAATGTACCCGAAAGGAAAGGAGTGTTAATGCGGGCTTTGGCCAAAGGGTAAATTTCAATGTTACCCGAAAAGGTTCGGCATTTGACAGAGTCACCTGTATAATCCTCTTGACTCACCAGTTCCTTTCTGAGACCAATAAGGGTACTCCCGCTGTCCAGCAAACATTGGCATGGTCTATCATTGACCATTGCATTGTGGAACTCTAGATTGCCTCTGGAGGCTAAGGCTGCATTCACACTCTCAGATGAGAATGGAACTGTATGTCCACATTCTAATTTTCCGTCAGCATGAAACTGGTGACATCGCTCACAACTGTCAAAACTCAACATATCGTTTACACAACACACCTCTTCCGTCTGGTTAACAGGTAAGTCATTTTCAACCTCACACTCAGTCTCACTACCACTATCAGAAGATGTATCAAGTAAAATAGCATTGTTGGCTTTCATACGTTGGCGGCCAAGGCACTTATTTGAATAGTGGCCGTAGCTGGAACAAAAAAAAACATTTAATGGCCCGCCGGTATGCAGATCTTTTGTTCTGTTGCTTCTTAATAACATTTTCAAGATGTGCCGGATAACTCGGCGATTTGTCACACATTGAATAAGTGTCATGTAAAAGTTGACAGTGGATACATTTTGAAACTTTTCTATCTTTCTTGTCAAATTTATTATAAGGTTTCCTATTGCCCTGATAGTTTTTAGATTGATCTTTTACAAAGGAAACTATTTCAGAGTCATTTGAAGTTTTAAAAATATTTCTGTTTGAAGAAAAATATGCTGACCCTTCTTTTCAAACTGTTCTATGGTTTCAATGTCTGACTGCTGCAAAAATTTAGCAAAAGAGGATGGTATCGTGGATATTACTTTATCCATAGTTATTAAGTTTTTTAATTTATCAAAGTCTTTTCCTATGTTAGCTGCTTTAAGCCACCTATTTAGTACACTTTGAACATTTGAGACGTAGTCAATGAAAGTCTCAGTAGGTTTAGGTTTTAAAGTTGAGAACTAAACCTGATACCCAGGGGCATCAAGTAAAAAGTGTTGCATAATCCTATCACGGATGTATTGGTAGTCAGATCTAAGATCGGTTGGTATAGATTCTATTACTTTAAGGGGCTCACCACTCAGGTTCTTCATATAAATCATAGCCCACATCTCTAAAGGAACTTGGTGATATTTAAACTGATACTCGACATTCTCTGTCCAGGCAGAAATTGAATCTTCTTTACAATATGCTCTGATAATATTTTTGTATTTGTTGAACTTATTTTCTTCTTGTTGACTTTTAAGTTTAGTGGCAGAGATCTCTGCATGTGAGTCTACATCCATCTCTTTCATCTTTAACTGTGTCTCTGATTCTACTTGTATTTGTTTTTCCTTAACTCTTGCCATTTCATCTATCTCCTTTTGCTTTAGATCTAATTCTCTTTGCTTTATTTCTCTCTCCTGATCTACTGTTTTCTGCTTTAATTCTAGTTCTTTCTGTTTAATTTCCTTATCTTGTTGTAACTGTTGTTGCTTAATTTCCTTATCATGTTCTAACTGTTGTTGCTTAATCAGTTTATCATGTTCTAGTTGTTTTTGTTTTGTTATCTCAGCTAGTTGTGTTAATTCTTTTTGATGCTCTCTTTCTCGAGTGCGTTCATCTCTTTCTGCATCCTTTGCTTCTTTAAATTTCTTATCAGCATATTCTTCTAGCTCTTTACCTGTGTATTGCAATTCTTTGCCTGCTTTAATGAAGTCAGCTAGAGTAGCCATGTTGTTGGGGAATTGGCTCGCGTTGACTTTAACTGACTGCTTTAATTTGTTATTTTTCTTTAATATGCTATGTTATTTAATATCTGAGCACTACAAATTGTGCTCTTTGTTTACAATCTGGGAAATTGTATTCTCCAAAAAAATAGAGCACAAAGTCTGTTCATACAATACACGCTGAAAAAGAGATGCACTATTAATCACAATGCATGCCAAAAACGTAGGTTTTACTCAGCTTAATGTTCCCTAGAACAAGGAACAACACGTCAGCAACACTGGTCCCGTTGTTTGGCACCCCGGAATACACACGAGTTTTCTACTCAGGTCACCTCGTTTGGCACATCGGCACACACTCACGTTATCACTCAGCTGTTGTTCGCCCTGTTTTACAGAGCAGCAACAATTAACAACTCGTAAACGAAAAATAGATTTTTGACAGATTGTTACAATGACACTGACATGCCCACGAACAAACAGAACATCGATTAATTAATATTTAATGTCACTGTCCTGTCTTCGTTCTACCGTAATATGTCTTTCGTTACTAACCTAGCTTAATCTATGGAAGTATGGTGCAGGCCAAATCTAATCTGCATAGCCGAAAGTAGTGCCCTCGTGATGGTAAACAAATAGAAAAGTACGAAAAAAAAATCAATAACTGCTTTTAAATAAATATAAATAAAATAATAATGTGTAAATAAATAAATATATTCATTCTTTAACTTAAATAAACAAATAATAGTTAATATATCGTAAAGATTCAGGCAGGCAGCAGCTTGCCAGTATGTAAACACTGAAATGCTGATTGCAAATGGCGAGGCCCAACTGTTTGTCAATCGTGCCACGTCACAGGCGCAGCGCTATTTTTAGCTTGCAAAAATCAATACTGTCGCTGACCTTTGTATTGCTCCGCCATGAATCATTTTTGACATTTATTCAAAAACAAATAAATAATTACATAAATAAATGAAAGAAGAACATAATATAAATACTTACAACTTTGAAAAGCACATTATTTAAATATATAACATTCTAATAAGCACAAATAAACATTATTTCATCACGATAGGCACAATTCTGCCGGCAACTCGATCTAGTCTGCACACGTCATAGTCGCTGACACAAATTAAACATTTAATCTTTGTAATATCCTATCTGTAACCCTAGTCTAGAGCCGTGGGTAAGTGTTATAGCTTGAACTCAGGTTCAAGCGGCAATTCTGACACCACATTTAATCCTATTGCCTGTCAACAACTCGTGTTTCAGGCATCATCGGATTACTTCTCCCACACCCTACAAGAAACTTGCAAGTCGTGTGCGAGGAATGAAATGGTACATTTTATTGCCGTTGGCTCTTTACAATTGCAAAAACAGTCGCTATCTAATCACACATAAAGTCACAATATTCTCTATCACTAGTTTTCATAAATCCTATAGCTAATCTCTATCTACTAGGCTATCTGAAAACACATATCTATTCTATACGATGTGAACACTACAGAGTCAGTCCCCAGTCTGACTTGCTTCACTCGCGTCGCTACACGCCACGCGGAAGGACCTTCATACGCCCTTCGGCTCTCTGCGTGCTAGGTCAGGTAGCACGCTTCTATTAGCTGGCTTTGGTTTGAGTGCCAATCGTTGCTATCACGCAGGCGTGATTCTGTCGTGACTAACTATCTGGTCAACGCCTTCGTGTGAGGACTAGTTAATAGTCCCCCTTTTCTATCATCTATCCTGCCCTGATCCCGGGCACTCTGTTCCCTCTACTCAATCTGAGGTTGACCCCACGTCCCGGTGGTGTTCTATCATGAGGCAGGCTTCCTGCCTCCTCCTTCAGTCTTTGACAATTAACTCATTTTATGAGCAAAATTCAAATAAATTATCACCTGCATCATTTCTGTTTCCCATTCAAAATTTTCCAAAAATGTGTCTCTCATTTTCATCTCTTCCAGTACCTTCTTTTGTATTATAATCTCCCATAATTATTGCAATGTCACAATGACCAATCGTATCTAACGTGTCCTGCGGTGTGCAGTAACAATCTTCTATTTCACCCTCCTCTGCTGTTGATGTAGGTGCATTTAACTGTATGAGAGATTTTTTTTTCTTTTCGGTGTGGATTACCTCTAAGTCTGATAGTGACAATTTTATCAATAACTGGGTTATATCAAATTAAAGTCTTTGCTGTTGTTTTATTAAAGAAAATGCCACTTCGCTCCAGCTTCCGACGTCTCTAAGAGAATATAGACTTCCTTTTTCATTTTAAAAATATCCCTTACCACTCCAGCGATGTTCGCTAATTCCTAACATTTGGACATGTAACCTTCCAATCTCATCACATACACCACTGAGCTTTCCTTCATACAGACCTCTCACATTCCACGTTCTAAGTCTCAATCTACTTCTTAGTCTGGCACATGGGATTTCCTTGGTAACACCGCCTGGATTACCCCCTTCATCACTATTACTAGTTCTAGCCCCTGCGTCACAATCTTCCCCACTGTTATCTGATATGCTTGGCCTTGCGGTCTCACCACCAGATCTCTTTCTTTTTATGTTTTCTGTCATGTCTATTGGGTTTCTTGGCAAGTTTTATCATAAGGTAGTTTGCCGTTGCTGTCCTTCTGGTCAGTGACTGTACTAGTCGGTGGCCATAGCCATTGTCTCTACAGATGAAATCCTTTGCCTATCGCCGCAGAGTGCAGACAATAACCAACAACTATCTCTCCGCTGCTCTCACGTTCCATCCCCACCTGCTTATATGGCTTCACGTAGCCCTGGTGAATGGGAAGCGGTGGGGAATAAACGGGTACCCCACCTGGCCAAAGGGTGTCCCGTAGACTAACGTAAATACACATTTTTAATCATCCACTTTAGCAGCTGTTGGTATATTGAAATCCCAAAGAAATAAGGAGCCTTGGAATGTATTAAACACAGAACAATTAGTATAATGAGCCACATCACAAGGGTTTTGCAAAGAATTATCATGCAAAGAGTGAGGAAGAAAACACAACCCGAAATAGGAGAAGAATAACGTGGGTTTGTAGAAGACAATGGTACAGTAAATGCTGTGTATATGCTGAGAACAGTAATTGAACGTCCTATAGAAGTAAATAAAGATATACATCTTTGCTTTAATGACTACGCAAAGACTTTCGATAGAGTAAGACAAATTGATGGGAAAGAACTTTTGTTAAAAACATATTTTGGAAACAACAAGCTGCAATCAGAATTTATAATAAAGTAGGTCAATATAAGATAATTAAGAGAGGTGTGAGACAGGATGTGTAATGTCTCCATATCTTTTTTTTCCCTGTCAAAAATTTACAAGATATAAAACGAATCATCATTGGAGGAAAAAAAACACACCAATAACATTAGATATGCAGATGATACAGTATTGACTGCAGACGATGAGCAGGATCTGCAACATTTAGTAGATACGGTTGTTGTTCACAGTGAACAACTTAAATTAGAATTAAATTGTAAAAAGACACAGATTATGGTCGTCATTAGGAAGAACGAAATACCACAATGCAATATACAGGTAAATGTGAATATTCTTAAACAGGTAAATCGGTACAATTATCTCAGAACAGTCATAACATCTGATGGGAGATGTCTTGAAGAGATTAGAAGGTAGCCTTTTGCAAGATACAAAGCATACTGACCAATAAAAAGAATATGACAATTGCTACGAGAAAAAGTGTTGAGGTGCTACGTAGAGCCTAAACTTTTGTATGGATGTGAAGCGTGGACAATGAGCAGTCAAACTGAGAAACATCTGATGGCTGTGAAAATGTGGTTTCTGAGGAGAATGCAAAAAATACCATGGACAGACAGAAAAACGAACGACCAAGTCCTACAAGAAACAAATGAAAATCGTAAACTGAATAGAGAAAGTAGACGTAGACAGTCAAAACATTTTGGACATGTTTTGAGAAGAAATAAGTTAGAGAACTTGGTGACAACTGGCAAGATCGAGGGAAGAGAACAAGGGAAAGACAGAGAAGTAACCACCTGGATGACATTACCATGTGGTATGGTCGAGACAAGAACACTGAACTGATCCAAGACTCCAGTGATCAGTGAAATGACGAATCAAGACCACCCACTCTTACTGATATGGCACATGATGGATAGATCATCTACTTTAGCAATTTTCTACTTTAGATGTGGCAGATTGTTTTTCACGCGCTCGCACATGCGGACGCTCACACACACGCAAGCCAGCACACACACACACACACACACACACACACACATACAAACACACATATACATACATACACACATACATACATACATACATACATACATACATACTTACATACATACATACATACATACATACATACATACATACATACATACATACATACATACATACATACATACATACATACATACATACATACATACATACATACATACATACATACATACATACATACATACATACATACATACATACATACATATTTACATACATACATACATACATACATACATACATACATACATACATACATACATACATACATACATACATACATACATACATACATACATACATACATACATACATACATACATACATACATACATACATACTGTCACAAAAATAAAACACCGCGTTTAACCAGTTGATTACTATAGAGACTTTCTGATTAACCGGCCTATCTGCAAAGCCAAAACTATTTTAACTAACAGAAAAAACAAATTGGATGTCAAAATCCCCAGGACGGTCAAAAGTTGCAGCTGCACGTGTTTACATGGGGTCGACAAAATGGGAACATTTGGAAGTGAGTGAGATGAATCTATACACCACTTTGACAGTTCATAAACAGGTCGGATTTAAGCGGAAGTACTCAGCTCGGGAGAAAACAGTCCCTTCTGTCATTTAGAGTTTCCGGAGATCACGCGGATTGGCAGCTTGTTATTGAAAACTGTTGTTGGGATTACAGTAACTCGCTAGCTTGTTTTGGGAGTCAAGAACAAGTGATGACAACTCTGACATTGATGGAGCCAGGGAAGATAGATTCTTGACAATGGATGATATGCCCAAATAACACCTGTGTGGACATATAGAATACGTCACGTGACCAATTTTAGGCGGTTGCCAAAAACCAGATTTGGGGACAATTAGTGTCTATCAAAACCGAGGATTAGGATGGACGTGTTTGTGGGAGAGCTCTACAGTGTTAGATTAATTTAAAATTAACTAGCATGTGTCGTTATGGCAAAGTGTAGCAGCCATCCCGGAATGAGGCGGTTTTGCATAAGGTAGTCAATATAGTCTATTTAGGCCTAATTAATATAGGCAGTAGTCTTGCTAAAACTAGAGTGTGATGATTAGCACTGTTAGTTGAAAACTAGTTAGAGTAGTGAAGTGATAATTGGCTCTGCTAGGATGAGTAGGATAGAGGGGTGATAATTGGAGAGATGTAAGATGGGGAAAGTGTCCAATGGGGGGATCTTTCAAAGGTTTGCCCACTGAAGTTGTGCACTCTGTTTATGAGTCTTTCCTTGTCATCGCCTGATTCGGACGTAGGTGAGGAGCTAATATGCTCTATGACAGAGTTTAGTTAGCTGTAAAATAACTGAGCAAGGCAATAGGCTTACACTCAGCCAGTAGGATCAGTGACTAGTACTATCACAGGATGTGTTGTTTCTCTCACAGGTTCCATACCAGTTACGAGGAAGTTCAACACTGGGTTTGATGAAGTGCAACGTCAATTAGACATAACACCAGTTGGACACTCAAATGTTTCTTACTAAAAAGGAATAACGTCCGAGAAGAAAGATGGTATTATGTTTACGCTGGACTCATAATCAGGCGAGTTCACCATAACATGGCTCAGGAGAGCCAACCAATATGACGTTTCCTGCGTGTTAAGGTTCACCTAAGATGGGTGATGATTGTTGATGCATCACACAGTATAAGAACATTGGTACCTAAACAAGAACATTAAAATATAATAGTCACATGGTGTGATATATTCTAGTGAAATAGTTCAAAAGACATGGTACCTGAACCTAGATAGACACTAGTTAGGTTCAAGTATATTAACAATAACAGTGATACCTAAATACTCACTACAAAGGATTTGCGCATTCTTTAAGAACGATAGGAAATTATGTGCATTGGGCAACCGGTCCATGATCAGCTGTAATTTACAAACAGTATCTATTTCGGATGATCAGGAAGATGGATTACCAGGTAGCTACAGATGACAGTCGGTGTCCGGCAGGAGAGATACAGTACCGGGTGAGATGGACTTTTTCTGACTTAACGTGCTGTGGTGTGTCCTTGCAAGGATGAACTGACTATGCTATTATCTGAGAGTCCGATCCTACACACATTATAGAACACATCACACATTTTCTTCGCATACACGTCTCACGTACATTACACTTTTCTTTTAATAAACTAATCTGTATTAATTTTTAGAAGCAAGAGTTGTTTAATATGTTGCGTTGGGGAAGTATGAGAGGGGGCATAGTTCGACAGTGAGAGAGTGATAGGAAAAGGTGTCCACGGGCTGATGGAGTGTGTTGGACGGAAGCTGGTGGATTCTCCAAGATATTGATAAAGGGAAAAAATTATAATGTGGGTGTTGACTCCCCTCACTCCCGGGACGACACTTTAAAGGAAGACACGACATTATTGGGGGCTCGTCCGGGATCTTTGGACAGCGGGATCTCTCGTAAACGGGATCTTTGGACAGCGGGATTCCTCGTAAACGTGATCTTTGGACAGTGGGATCCTCTGACAACGGGGTCTTTTGACACGGGATCCTTAGTTATAAGACGGAGATATCATATTGGAGAATCCAGCTAGAGTGAATGTGGATAGGGGTTATGACACATATCTTATCTGTTCACACTCCACACGCCTGCATAGGTCTGTGGTCCTGATTCTACTCTTGTCACTGAGTGAATGTGCTGTGTGTGGTAATATCTAGATTTATAGTACTTGGTCATATATCTGTATATTAATTTGTAGTAAATAGATACTCAACCTGCTAGCTTACCTCTCTGTAAAATGGCCACTCCGAAACTAACCACTGCAGAATTAAAGGCAAAGGGGGAAGAAATGAGATTGTCGGGTTCTGCTCTAACGGATTACATACAGGAAGTGGAGAGAGAGTATCGTCAAGCAGAAAGGGAAGATCGAAAGGCCGAGTTGGAATTGAGAAGGATGGAGTTGGAACAAGAAGCTAGGAAATTGGAAGCAGAGCAGGCTGCTAGGAAACTTGAAGCTGAGCAGGCTGCTAGGAAACTTGAAGCTGAACAGGCTGCTAAGAAATTAGAAGCTAAACAGGAAGCACAGAAAAGGGAGCACGAGTACCGGATGCGGGAACTCGAGCTCAAGAGGCAATCTAATGGAGAAACTGAGGGAGCAGTTGGAGGTTCCTCCATCCCAGGCTCAACCCCAGCAGGTGGACCTAGTTACCATGCTATGAAGTTCCCTCTAGCGGTGTCAGCATCCCCAATAAGCCCTTACAGGAGTAAGGAGTTAACACTAGGCTAGTAGAGAGACACCCAGACAGGGAAGACACCGACTGCTATTAATACCTCGCAGGGAGACACATTTGTGTCAGACCAGAGGGCAAAGAGTACGGATGAGCGAGGGCTTTCCCCAAGCAATTGGGTTGCTGGTAACCGTGATATGCCAGGTTACTCAAACTCAACAGCCAGCGTGCTGGCAAGTCCAGGCACGCAATAGTAGCAACTGCACGGAGGGAAAAAGGGCCCGTGCTGGTCCACGCTATGTGTAGCGGGACAGACTGACTGGAGACGGTAGAGAGGTCGGACGTATCCTTGACCAATACGATAGCTTTCTAGGCCATAGGCAAACTTAGGGCTATATCATTTAGATTGTGTAATGCTAGCATCATCTATCATCACGTTGATATATTCATATTGTGTAACAATGATGAAGCCTAATGCTTGTAGAGCCATTCACATGTCGGCTCTGAATAAATTACATTCCTTTCGCAAATGTCATGAATTGTTATTTCGTGCAGTGCGAAAGTAGCGGAGTCTTGAAAGCTGCAGCGCACAGGACGCTGACAGGCTAGACCCCGAATTGGTGTCAGAATGGTCAAAGAACCAACGCCAGCTGCGAATTAAGGTCAGAACACATTGAACGAACGCCAGCAGTACAATTACTGTCAGATTTCAGTGAACGTTTTCTGAACAGCCATAGCAGGCAGTTGTAGTAATATTCGACGAGCAGTTAACGCCAACAGGCAAGTGGTATTATAAACCACTAAACGAACGCTAACTATCGATAAATATTACAAAGTTCTGTGCCAGAATTAGTTCAATGCACGTTTCGACATTTGTGATGTATGATATATTGCAAAGTAATACAAATATTATTGTGATACATGCTATAAATTAAATTTTTTCTTGTGGTGAATTATACGATCGCCCAATTTGTGGAGTGTGAACCACAAGTGATACAAATTAGATCGGTAAAGTGTGAAATTCTACCAATATTATTTAGAAAGTGTGTTAATATATTAAAAGCAATTGAAATGTATAAAATCATCAGTGAACATCACCATCGTAACCACCGTGTACATTTCATTGCGTGTGATACAGCCATCAATGTCACCATTCTACGAAATCATTAAATAGAGTAGCGACGAACTACAGCCTAGAACGAAGGTACGCCAGAGGCAAACGGCGGAGACAAGACGACAATGACGGCCATACGACTAATCATCTCACTTATCATCTAACAATCATTCAGACGATCATATCATTCATCATTAATACCATCTATCACTATCTATCACATTCTCATTCACCAATCGCATGAAATAGGAAATTATAGTAACATCATTATGAAATATGAAATATTTAATAGAATATGATGAATTGTGAGCTTGTATTTACAACGTAAGCGTGTGTCTAATTTTTGCTGCTCTACCAACCAGAACGCAGCCGTGTGTCAGCAAATCAAACCAGTGTGTAGGGTGAAAGACTGCGGTGGAACATCCCAAGTACCGCACTGTCCAACAAATTAGATGAGTATATTTTCCGAATATTTCGATATGCTCTAACGTAATCATGCATCTTCCTTTCCAGCAAATGATGTAATGTACTAACACATTATTGTATACCATTCTGTGCATATTATTATATTATCATTGTGAATTAACATAACGCCACAAAATGGCGTCACGAAATGAATGTATCCAGGCGGGCATCGCCATGGGCCACACTGGAGATAAACTAGAAAAATGGGCAGACCAAAAGTATAAAGAAGAAATAGCTCGACAGAGAGAAGAAAGAGCTCTACAGAGAGAAGAAACAGAAAGGAAAGCTGCTCTACAGAGAGAAGAAACAGAAAAGAAAGCTGCTTTACAGAAAGAAGAAACAGAAAGAAAAGCTGCTCTTGACAGAGATGAAAGAGCATTAGAAAGACAACATCAAAAAGAAATGAAAGAGATCGAGGAGGCTACTAAGCTAAAGATGAAGGAAATGGAGGTAGATTCTAACATACAAATAGCCTCTAGCAAACAAAAGAGCCAAGAAGAACAAAACAAATTCAGTAAATACAAAGGCCTCATTAAACCATATACGGTAGGTGATTCAATCAGCGCATGGACTGAAAATATAGAGTTCCAACTAAAAACACAGAAAATACCTTTAGAGGATTGGGCAATGATTTACATGAGGAATCTGAGTGGGGAGCCTTTAAAAGTAATAGAATCCATACCTACTGATCTTAGAAACAATTACCAGTACATACACGATAGAATAATGCAACATTTTCTTTTGGACGCTACTGGTTACCAAATTCAATTCTCACAGATTAAACCAAAAGCAACTGAAACGTTCTTAGACTACATTTCTAACGTGCAGAGCACATTTAAAAAATGGACTAAGGCGGCTAAAGTAGGTAACAGTTATGAAAAATTTGAAGAGCTAATAGTAATGGACAAAGTTGTGTCGACAGTACCTACCCCTTTTGCTAAGTTCTTACAACAGTCAGATATTGATTCCATTCAACAATTAGAGAAACGGGGGTCAGCTTATTTTTCCTCGAATCGGGACATATTCAAAACTACATCATATGACACAGAAATTACAGCTTTTGCAAACAGAGTCCCTGATAGATCCTACAAACAGAAAGACTATAGTAAGAAGGACAAACCATATCAGAAACCACCTCGATGTAATTATTGCAATCTGTTTCACCCAACATATTCGATGTGTGATAAAAAACCCACATATCCGGCACACCTAGAACAAGTGTTAAAGAAGCAAGAAAGCAAGAGATCATCGTTTAAACGTGCTGTAAAATGTTATTTTTGTTCTAGTTATGGCCACTATAGCAATAGGTGTCTTGGGAGACAGAAAATGAAGGCAAACAACGCAGCCCTCATCGATACATCATCAGACGATGAGAGTGACATAGATCCTGAACTTGTCAATGTATTGCCAACGAATGAATGTCAAAATGTAGCGTCAGTAACCGATATTTTAAACTTTAAGACGTGCAAAGTATGCCAACAGTTTCATGCGGAGGGGAGATTGAAATGTGGACACGTAATATCATGTTCAAATGAAGAAGCTAATGCAGCATGTGCCTCCAGAGGTAACCTTAAGTTCTACGATGCACAGGTAAATGGTAAACCATGCCAATGCTTAGTTGATAGCGGCTGTACTATACTGGGATTAAGAAGAGAACTTGCTAGAACAGAAGATTATACGGGTGAATTTGTCAAATGCCGTACTTTCTCGGGTACCATCGAGAAATATCCACTGGCAAAAGCGCATATCAATACCCCGTTCCTTACCGGCACATTTACGTGCGCTATCCTCCAAAATCCATGTACGGACCTTATTTTGGGATGTCTTGATGCATTGAAAGAATGTACAGACGACAACATAAAAGCCTGGAATGAAAAACACAGGGTCAACGCTGTAACTAAGTCAGATACAGAAATAAGTTATACTGACTTACAAAATAAAACTCTACAGCTACTAACACCAAGTGGTGCAGATACCAACATTACTCGCCAAAAGTTGAGCGAGGCACAAAGCACCGACCAAACACTCACGCCATATTTTAACTTGTTGTGTGAGCGAAAGAAAGTTTCTAAAAATTCTTCCTGTTACTTTAAAAAGGTTAATGGAATTCTCATGCGTTATTACTCATATAATAACCATGAAATTCAGCAGACTGTGTTACCTGTAACATACCGGGAAAAGGTGCTGAAAATCGCACATTCACCACCGTTTGCTGAACATTTGGGCTATCATAAAACGCGAGCCAGAATTCTATCACAATTTTACTGGCCGAAATTTTGTTCGGACATAAAATCTTTCTGTCGCTCTTGTAATGTGTGTCAACATCGTGTACGAAAGAAAGAACATGTAAAGGCCGAAGTGCAAAAATCAGTGATAGCATCTAGACCACTTGAAAGTATAGCGGTCGATATTACTGGACCCCTAATGCAGGTGTCGAGTAATGGAAACCATAACTATCCAAACGAGGGTACTAAAACGATTCACCTTAAACCGAACCAAAAGGCTGTGATTCAACTAACCGATAAACATAACATGGTACTAACATGTTGCCAAGGGCCTCTCAACGTTAAACTCAAAATATCAGATGCGGATAATGAAATATCGATAAAAGAACCCTTAGAGATATTTCATATCAACATCCTGAATCCAAACGTTTCACAAAAAGAACATCAGACAGACGAACAGAATGCACCAACACCAAGCAATGAGACGACAGACATACACAACTCAACTTCACTAGGTAAGGCGACACACAACAGCGACAACGCAAACACACGTAGCCAGATAACAACACACACAAGTAGTAGCACAACAGTATTGGACGACATGGAACTACCAGTTCCGACAGTAAACACAACTGCGACAAATATCTCGACATATAGAAATAACAGATGCAATCAGACGAAAGACGGGACAAAACACCTAACGAAACGTCGACAGGTCTTCAACAGCGTGAGATTGTGTGGACTCATAGCTAAGCCGTCCAAAATAGAGTTGGGCATGGAACAAATTGACTTCCTGAGTCATAACATCTGCAGGGGCCAATTGAAAATTGATGACAGTATCATCACTAAATTTCTAAATGTAACAATGCCATTGACCAAGAAACAGGTCCCAAACTACTATAGAAAATTCATCGGTGGTTTTTCTAACATCTTAAAAGCTTCGACTAAGTTATTTGTAAAAGATGCACGATTAATTAGTGCGGTATCGAAATTGAAACATTTTGTCATTGTTCCATCTACCTTTCGTATACCTAACCCGAAACTCACTTATTTCTTACGCACAGATATGAGTGCCATATCCAGATCTGGAATCATAGATCAGTTCAACGACGGGACGTTCCACCCCGTAGCTCGCAACATCACTTTTGCTGAAGGAAGATACTCAGCATCAGAAATGAAAGGCCTGAGTTTGATCTATTGTGTGAGAAAGTTTCATCGCTTCTTGGCAGGAGCACAGTTTGTAATCCAATCCGATAACTCTCCATTGTCTGTGATGCAATCTGGCAATCTGAATTAACAGGTGGGATTTAATTCTCCAAAATTATACGTTTACCATCCAACATTTAAAAGGGAGATTAAATACGATTGCAGACATTTTAAGTCGTCCTTCATCCATTCAAATACCTGAGTTACAGGAAGGAAGCGGCCTATACACCACCAGAAACATTGACACTGTAATGTTAAATAACCAAGTGCCATGTGTGGTGAATAAGACATATCGTAAGTGCGTTATTATCGCCTGATACTTGACTTGTGTGAATAGAACAGTGCTATAGAAGTGTAATGAACGTACGCAAAACTAACGTGCGCTGAGACACACGTAATTTAGATTATGGCAACTAACGCTAATAGGACAGCGAACCCAGCTGAGACCTGATCTAGAGAAGTTGTGAACCAACGCTAACTGCGAATTGATGGCAGAAGTTAGAAACCAACACCATAGTAAGACCCCGAAAGAAAAGAAAGGATGTGAACCAACGTCACAATATAGTAAGGCTAGACCCCGAATTGAATGTATTGAATCAGCGATTAGACCCCGAATGACAATACAGGGTTAGCTATGGACCTACATGATGTGGTAGGCAACTATATTAATACACTATCCGTCAAGAAGAGCATTAAAGACTTTGGTGTAATGAACTATGTTAGTATAGTCTACAAAGAGATTTGCTCCAGCTTCACAACGCAGAGGAGGATGTCAACTTAGTGTAATTAGATATAGAAATGTAACTGTGATATATGTACATTATTATTTTATTTACAATATCTATAACTTCATTTTTCTATTATTTATTCTATTGCAAATTATGTAAACGCATATATAACTTTATTTTCTCATTTGCTTAGTTAGAAATCACCATCATTTAATTAATAACCCATTTATTAAAACATCCATTATAGAAATACAATTACTAGATCCTATATTAGTTAATTTACTTATAATCATAATTATTTATACATGCATTTAGTTAAAATATCATTTCAAAATCAATGCCAATCATTTAGGAATTATCATCGTTTTCACAAGTAACATTTAAGGTAATTAACCCATTTCGCTTAAATGAAAGTAGTAGTAAATTATTTCCCTTGAAGGTAATTTAGGTCAGCACACTAAAGTATGGAAGTTACTATGTCAGGATCGGTAACGAACCATCCTTATAACAATGTATATTTTTGTACAGACATGACGCGTGCAAGCAAACCGCACAGTCATTTGGCGTGATTACTGTTATAATTCAGCCAATCGTTTATTGTATATATATATATATATATATATATATATTGTTTATGTATGTAATATTATGAACCATATTTTAATGACGAGAGAATGATTGAGTGAAAGAAAAGTATGAAAGGGAATGAAAGATGAATGAAAGAAGGGAAAATGCGGAGAGAGAATGCAAAACTTAGTAAACATTGAAAGAAAGAGAGCGAGAGGGAAAGACAGCGGAAATATTTTTTCCACCGCTGGAATGGTCTTATTTGACTTGTCTGTGTCATGTGTGTTTCCAATGTGTTGTCAAGGTTTTATATGTGTTACAGCAACACTTTAGCAGAGTATAGAGAGAACGTACTTTGAGCTTCAGAAAACGGAGTTGTGGTCACAAATAAAAATAACGAACGTTTGTAACCACAATAAACCGATTTGCGGCGCTCGAAGGAACACACACATTTAGTACACTAACGCATACACATGTTAGAGAATTAAGTACACTGTAGTTTATTAGAAAACACGCAAACAAACAGGAAAACGAACACATAAAAGTTGCACACACCAATTAAATCAAAGAACAATAACTCTAAATTCAAGGGACACAATAAATAATCAGAAACCTAAAGGTAACAGTGAACATAGCTTTTTCACATGCGGAAGCGAGAAGGTGAACAGTAGAGCTATGTGTATAGAGTTGGAGGGGATATTGATGGGAACATGAACACGTGGTGCTCATGTGTTGTACTCATAACAGAGTCAACTAGAGTGTGGGTTGTCATTTTCGGGCAATATGAGGAACAGGTCAAGACAAATGTCAAAGGGTGGAAGTCAAGAGACATAGGGTCTAACGACAGAAGCCAGGACGTAAGTCATAAGACAACGGTTTCCGGTTCACTACCAATCCTTGACATATCTAGAGATCCAACTATACTGAAACATGGGCTACTAAATCAGCCAAGTGAAAAGATAGAACACTGTGAATGAAGGTAGAAGATATTGTTCTATCCCCAAACTAGAAAGTTCTATACTTATTGGAGAGCTGACAAAATTGGGGACAACCAATTTTTCTTTTGTGACCAAGAAGTGTTACAAAGATGAGAAAGGGGAAGTAACACTTCGCGAAGAGGAGGGGGACCCTGTCAGCATCCCCAATAAGCCCTTACAGGAGTAAGGAGTTAACACTAGGCTAGTAGAGAGACACCCAGACAGGGAAGACACCGACTGCTATTAATACCTCGCAGGGAGACACATTTGTGTCAGACCAGAGGGCAAAGAGTACGGATGAGCGAGGGCTTTCCCCAAGCAATTGGGTTGCTGGTAACCGTGATATGCCAGGTTACTCAAACTCAACAGCCAGCGTGCTGGCCAGTCCAGGCACGCAATAGTAGCAACTGCACGGAGGGAAAAAGGGCCCGTGCTGGTCCACGCTATGTGTAGCGGGACAGACTGACTGGAGACGGTAGAGAGGTCGGACGTATCCTTGACCAATACGATAGCTTTCTAGGCCATAGGCAAACTTAGGGCTATATCATTTAGATTGTGTAATGCTAGCATCATCTATCATCACGTTGATATATTCATATTGTGTAACAATGATGAAGCCTAATGCTTGTAGAGCCATTCACATGTCGGCTCTGAATAAATTACATTCCTTTCGCAAATGTCATGAATTGTTATTTCGTGCAGTGCGAAAGTAGCGGAGTCTTGAAAGCTGCAGCGCACAGGACGCTGACAAGCGGTATACGAGGAGGACAAAGAGAAGATTGACCAGTACCTTCAACGCTTCGAGGCCATGTCCGTGGCTATGGGTCTGGAGCGTAACAAATGGAATCTCAAGCTATCCCAGGGATTACGCGGGACCGGCTACGAGGTTTATTCTCGCCTGCCACCAGGACATGAGAACAATTATGACGAGTTAAAGATGGCTCTGCTGAAACGATTCGAGGTTACTTCACATACCTATCGGAAAAAATTTCGAGCAGCGAAACGAGAACCGGGGGAGTTGTTTGCCACCTACAGTTTGCGTCTAAAATCCTATCTCCATAAGTGGATGGATTTGGCTGGGTTCGCACATGACTATGAGAGTCTGGAAGAGCTCATGGTGTTCGACCAGCTGAAGAAGCAAATGTCTAAACCTCTCAGGACGTTCCTGGGAGAACAAGGAGCGGAACGTATTGACCTCGTGACTAAATTAGCAGAACGGTTCGTCGAGGTACATGGGGAGGCAGGGGAAAACCTTTCCACCAACACCAAAAGTCAGGAGAAACATGACAAGAAGAAAGCCAAAAACTCAGGAACCAAAAAGTGGGAACCTTATGTGCAAAAATCAGAGGATAGTTCAGAGAAGAAGAAGGAGGGAAGCAAGTGCACTTCAAGCTCTACACCAAAACGACCGTGGTCGGAGAAGTGGTGTTCAATTTGTAAGTCACCCTCTCACAATACGAGGGACTGCAAATCGAAGGCTAAGAGCCCTCACTTCGCAGCATGTCAAGTGACTTCCAAGGAGGTTGACAGGGAAAATGCCAAGGTCGACAAGGAAGCTCGCCACCAGGAGAGTTCACTCAAGTCCGGCAATGGAAAATCTAGGACAGGGAAATGGTGCAACCAATGCAAGTCAAACACGCACAATGCTATTGACTGCAGGGGAAAGTCAGGAGACTCTAAATTCGTCGTGTGCCCCGGGAAACCTAAGGTGGAGCCCACTGAACAGGTCGAGGCCGAGGGAGAGACTCCAGACCAGGAAAATCCACCTGTAGTGGAATTGGAAGAGGTTAACGGTCGTCACGTTGAGTGTTTGTACGACACAGGACTGGACGGGGAGGCCGTGATTTCTGCGGATCTGGTACATCCAGAACAATTCACAGGTGAGACCATGGAGATACAGCCTGCACAGAAGCGTGCTGTGGCCATGAAGTTGCTAATTGCTAATATGGAGATTCGGTCAAGGCCGCTGTATTGACCGATCCCATTTTTCCAGTAATCCTAGGTTGCCGGTATGTCTTTCTGTGAATGCCCAGGGAGCCAATCCATATGGGAGCAATGCAGACTCGCTCTCAGACGAGAACGGAAGAGGCAGAAGCAATTGTGACTAACCCAATGCCGGGGGAGCTACGAACTGCCCAGAGTGAGGATGATACTTTACGTCCTTGCTACAAAAAGCTGCAGAGAAGTGCTGATCCACCAAGACGGGGGCAGTACTACATGAAGAATAGGATACTCTACAGGATAGCAGGAAGGGGAGACAACCTATACGGTCAGTTGGTCGTCCCGAAAGCTCACCGGTCCCAGATTCTTCATATGGGGCATACCATCTCCTTTAGTGGACACATGGGTATTGCCGCCACCATGCAGCGAATTTCCTGCCATTACTATTGGCCGGGAATGACAGATGATGTGCGTCGGTATGTGAAGTCATGCCCTGAGTGCCAGAGGGTGGCACCGAAACACTGGACAGCACCGGTGGTATTGGGTGAGATGCCCATCATGAACTCTCCTTTTGAGAGGGTAGCCATCGATATCGTGGGTCAACTTCCCAGGACTAGGAAGAGGAACATGTATATACTCACAATGGTGGATTGCTGTACAATGTGGGATGAAGCCATAACGTTGACCACGATTGACTCGAAAAGAGTGGCGGGCGCACTGATGGAGGCCTTTACCAGATTAGGTTTCCCTGATTAAATTCTGACGGACAATGGGTCTCAGTTTTGTGGAAAACTCATGGAGGAGGTATTTAGGGTGTTTCACTCTAACCACATACATACCAGCCCTTACCACCCTCAAGCCAATGGACAAGTAGAGCGTTTCAACGGCACGTTGATGACAATGCTCAGGAAACTAGCGCAGGAAAAACCTGATAGGTGGGATGAATATATCCCAGCAGCACTCATTGCCTATCGGGAAGTTCCTCATGGCTCAACAGGACTACCACCCGCTACGTTGCTGTTTGGTCGTCAAATCAAAGGACCGTTGGAAGCCATGTTGAGGAGTTGGACTGAAGAGGGGACGTCAGAAGAAGTGATCTCATCCTACAAATATGTGGAGGAACTGAAAGAAAAACTTCACAAGGGATTGACTCTGGCGAATCAAAATTTGAAAAAGGCCAGAAAAAGACATGCGGCTTACTACAACCGTAGGTCTAAAGAAAGATCTCTAGAGGTGGGAGACAAAGTCTTGTTGCTACTCCCAACGGGAAACAACAAACTGGAGATAGGTTGGCAAGGACCATTTCCCGTGGAAAGGGTGATATCCAGAACCAACTATCAGATCCGGATCCGTGGAAAGTCGAAGATTTTCCATATCAATCTCTTGCGGAAATATGAAGAGAGACCGGGAGACAAGGCAGCGCACCTCATGGCAATGGCAGTTGCAGTGGAGACGGAAGTGGGAACCAACGAGGGCAGGGAATATCCCTTGGTACACCAGGAAACCTATAGGGATGTACAAGTGAACCCTGATCTGACCTCCCAGGAAAGGGAAAGGATAACCCAGGTTCTCAAGTCTCATAAGGAGATACTGACTGATAAACCAGGACGAACGAGGTTGGTGGAGTTCGAGATGACTTTGACCACGCAGGAACCTGTTCGTCAAAAGGTTTACCCAGTGCCATTCTCTAAAGAAAAGGCCCTGGAGGAGGAAATACAGAAACTGTTGGAGGATGACGTGATTGCGCCATCCACATCCCCATACAATGCAGGGGTAGTTTTGTTACGGAAACCAAGTGGAGAACACCGGTTGTGTATAGACTACCAACTTCTGAACAGTCACACACAATTTCAGGTGGAACCTTTGCCGAATCCAACTCAGTTATTCGCTAGGCTCCATAAGGCACGATACTTTTCAAAGGTGGATCTGAGTCGGGGTTACTATCAGATACCAGTCAAACCGGAGATTCGACCACTGTTGGCTTTCAGTACACCCAGTGGACACTACGAATTCAAGGTCATGCCCTTTGGACTCAGCAATGCACCCAGTGTGTTTACACGCATGATGAGGACTTTACTTGATCCTTTACAGGATCCGTCCATCATCTCTTTCATGGATGATATTCTGATTTCCAGTGACAGCTTGGATAACCACTTGCAAACATACATACATACATACATACATACATACATACATACATACATACATACATACATACATACATACATACATACATACATACATACATACATACATACATACATACATACATACATACATACATACATACATACATACATACATACATACATACATACATACATACATACATACATACATACATACATACATACATACATACATACATACATACATACATACATACATACATACATACATACATACATACATACATACATACATACATACATACATACATACATACATACATACATACATTGCCACCTTGCCGTCTTGACAGACGATTGTTTGTTACATTGTGCTTCAAAAAGGAAACATAACTACAACCCATGGCGGTAACGAATGTGACTGATCAGACCAATTTGCGATATAAACGTTCGTCCATTATGAATTCATGTGAACACATGGTCATTTTCACCATAACGCACCAACGTCTCACGCCCTCAGTGTTTGACCTATCTGCAATCATTTTCTCCTTTGTCTTTATACCATTTCTGATATTTAACCTCCACACAACACTTTATGCGGCGATTTGCTTCCAATGTGCATTATCAATCCTGTATCAATCATGTCCCGCTTACACACATCTTTGTATCGTAGTAGAGGCCGACCCTGAGATCTCTTACCCATCTGTAATTCACAAAACAAGATGTCCTTAGGTATTCTACCATCATCCATTCTCCAAATGTAAACTATCCATCTAGTGTGTAGGTGTACGAAGACTGAGCATGGAACAAACCGTCACACAACCTGATCTTTCCAATACTTCAGTATTTGGGATATTTTCTTACCACTTAATACCAAGTATTCGTCGCTGAAACCGCATATGAAAACTGTCTAAACGTTTCACTTGGTGTGAGTAAGTTGACTAGGATTAATTGCCATAAAGAAGAGAACTAAGGACACAGGCTTTATAGACACAGAATTTTGTTTTGGCAGTAAGCTTCCTGATCTCCCAGACTCTTTTTGTTAACCTGTTCATTGTTGTTGCTGCCTTTCCAACCCTTATATATATTAGTTAGTTAGTTAGTCTTTCCTCTTGAGCCTAAGGCGGCGCATGGGGCAGAAGTCCTGTCTCTCCATGCTTGGCGGTTCGCTGCTACCTGTTGTAGATCTTGGATATTTACTTGGCCATTGAATGAGCCTTCTCTAATGATGGTTCTACGCAGGGTCTCTCTTGGTCTTCCCCGTTTTCTTTTCCCTACTGGTGACCATATGATGACTTGGTAGGGGAGTCTTGACTTGTCCATTCTGTGTACATGGCCGATGTAGTTCCAACGGCGTCTTCTTATGAAATTGGATACTGTATCTTGCTTAGTCTCTTGTCTTATTTGCGAATTGGTTCTGAAGTCTGTCCAGTGGATGTTTAGAAGTCTTCTAAGACATTTGTTCTCAAAATTGTCTAATTTTTTATCTAAAGCTACCGTTGATTTCCAACTTTCACATCCATACGTTAACACTGGAATCACACAAGAGTTGAAGATTTTAAGTTTTGTGTGTTTGCTGAGTGTCTTTGACTTCCAGATGTTTGACAGTTTATTGAAGGCACTAGATGCCAGTGCGATTCTAGATGATATTTCTGTTGTTGAGTCCCCTGTAGATGTCATTTTGCTTCCTAGGTATGTGAAGCTGTTGACTTTTTCAAGAACGTAGCTGTTCAATTTGGTGTCATCTGAACTGTTGGTAAGATTTTGTTTTTGTGGTATTAATTTGGAGGCCAATTTGCCCTGAAACATTTTGGAGGTGGTTTATTTTCTCTTGGGCATCCGGGTGTGTTGAACTCAAAAGCACTATGTCGTCGGCAAAGTCCAGGTCTTCTAGAATTTTGTCAACCCAATGGATACCCATATTTGTGTTGTTTGTGCATTTGCGCATGACCCAATCGATAGCTATTCCAAAAAGCATAGGTGATAAGACACAACCCTGTTTCACTCCTGTTTCGACTGAGAACCAGTCAGAGTTGCCTGTTTCTGTTCTTACGCAGCAACGTGTTTCTTTGTAGAAAGATTTTATGACGTTGGTATATTTGGTAGGAAAACCATAGATGTTAAGTAGATTCCAAAGTGAAGGACGGTGGATACTGTCGAAGGCTTTTTGAAAGTCGACAAAGTTGGTGATTAATTTCGACTGGAATTCTACGGATTCTTCAATGATTATTCTGTGGGTGAAAATGTGGTCTATGCATGACCGTTTTGGTCTGAAGCCTGCTTGTTCTTCTCTGAGCCTTTCATCTATCGCCTTTTTCAATCTCTCAAGTAACATGCTACAAAAAAGTTTCCCTGGTACTGACAATAGAGTGATACCACGCCAATTATTGCAATATATATATATATATATATATATATATATATATATATATATATATATATATATATATATATATATATGCACGTATATAAAACTGTGGTTATGGTACATAATTACGTACAGTAAAAAAACAATGGGAAAGTAGGGCAGTATTTCTAAACCAGTGGATATGCATTTAATGACTGTATGTATAAATGTAATAGTGGAGCATAGTTTATAGGCATATGATAGGTGCCGAACGAACGAACAGACGAACGAACTTTATTTTCAAATGGTAACAAATTGGGCACGCAGGCCCGTCTTACATTTGGCACTTCCAATCACTCATCTTTCGTTCATCAATAGTGCATGATACATTCACATAAGAAAAACATTGTCAAATGAATGTTGTAAACATAATCAATGCACATTACAATGTTATCCTCTACCCACCCACACATCCCCCACCCACCACACATCCCTAACGCACACATCACCCACCCACACACACACACCATGGCACACATACATTCCCCCACCAATCCACCCATCCCCTACACACACATCCCCCACCCACACACATACCCACCTACACACAACTCTCCACCCACCACACATCTCACACCCACCACACATCCCCCACACCCACATCCCCACCCACCCACACACTCACCACAGGCATACATGCATACACCCACCCACCCATACATCCCATACCCACACATGTCCCGCCACCTACACACATCCCCACCTATCCCATAACCCACACACACTCACTCACCCACATATCCTCCACCACCCACATACCAAACACCCAGCCTAGCACACATCCCCCACCACACATCTCACCGCCCACACACACATCTCCCCGCCAACCCACACATCCCGCACCTTTCCACACATACACATCCCGCACCCATCCACCCACTCACACACATCCCCCACCCACAAAATCTCCCTCACCCACCCAACATCCCGCACCCATACACACACCTCCCACCCACCCATCCCCCAACCAACACGCACTCACCAACCCAAACATCCTCCACTCACCTCTCAATCACCCATCCCCAAACCACACATACATTAACCACACATCTGTCGTGTCCTCCTTTAAAGTGTCGTCCCTGGAGTGAGGAGAGTCAACACCCACATTATAATATTTTTTTCCTTATCAATATCTTGGAGAATCCACCAGCTTCCGTCCAACACACTCCATAGGCCTATGGACACCTTTCCCTATCACTCTCTCACTGTCGTACTATGCCCCCCTCTCATACTTCCCCAACGCAACATATTCAACAACTCTTGCTTCTAAAAATTAATAAAGATTAATTTATTAAAAGAAAAATGTGTAATGTACGTAAGGCGTGTATGCAAAGAAAATGTGTGATGTGTTCTATAATGTGTGTATGATCGGACTTTCAGATAATAGCATAGTCAGTTCTTCATTGCAAGGGCACACCACAGCACATTAAATCATAACCAGTGCACCTCACCCAGTGTCGAAACCCTCTTGCCGGATACTGACTGTCATCGGTAGCCACCTGGTAATCCATCTTCATGATCATCCGAAATAGATACTGTTTGTAAGTACAGATTGATTACGGACTGGTTGCAAACTAACTTTGTAAGTTCCTATCGGTCCTAAAGAATGCACAAATCCTTTGTAGTGTATTTAGGTTTTACTGTTAATGTTTCTACACTTGATCCTAACTAGTGTTCATATAGGTTCAAGTATATGTCATATGTAATATTACACTGGAATCTAGCACACTATGTGACTTATCCGTTAATGTTCTCGTTCCTTAAACAATGTTTGTCTGATGTGTGATATATCAACAATCATCACCCATCCTATGTGAACCATACCACGCAGGAGTCGTTATATTGGCTGGCTCTTCTGGCCCATGCCATGGTGAACCCTTCTGAGTATGAGTCCAGCGTAAACATATACCATCTTTCTTCTCGGACGTTATTCCTTTTCCGTAAGAATCATTTTAGAGTCCAACCGGTGGTCGTCCAATTGGAGTGCACTTCTTCAAAACCAGTGTTGAGTTTCCTAGTAACTGGTGGGGAACCTTAGGCAACACTGCAGTCTAACAAATCACATCTACAAATTGCCATGACAGGCACGTGAACCATTAAATCCACTAATAAGCACACGGTAGACATTATTCCAATCAGAACCGCAGTGCCGAAGCACGTCCGCTAAAATCCAAGGTTTGAGTTCAACTCTCCTCTCCAATCATGGTTTTCTGGCACACCCCTAAAATTGGTCACGTGACATGGTTGATGTCCTGCAGGTGTTATTTGGGCATATCATCCATTGTCAAGAATCTATTTTCCCTGGCTCCATCAATGTCAGAGTTGTCATCAGTTGTTTAGATTCCCAAAACAAGCCAGCGAGTTCCTGTATACTCCCAACAACAGTTGTCAATAACAAGCCGTCAATCTTCTGTCGACTGGTGACAATCAACAAGCCGTCAATCTTCTGTCGACTGGTGACAATCACCGCTGCCATTTCTGTTTGATGTCGGGAAACTGTAATTGACAGACGGACTGTTTCCTGTCCCTAGCTGGCAATTCAGGTTGTCTCTGACTGTTGATAAACTGTCAAAGCGATGTATGCATTCATCTCACTTCCGAATGTTCCTATTTTTGCTGACCAGATGTACAAGTACCGCTGTTATTTATGCCCGACCTGTTTGGGAACACGTGCAGCCACAACTATGAATGTTTTCTCTGTATTAGTTGAAACAATTGTCGCTTTGCAGATAGTCCGTTTAATCAGAAATCCTCTTATAGTAATCAGCTGGTCAAACGCGGTGTTTTATTTTGTGACAACATCCCCCACCCATACACAACCCCAACCCATACACACACATCTCCCACCCATACACACACCCCCACACAAACACCCCCACTCAAACACATCTCCCCACCCACATACACCCAACCACCCACACATGCATCCCCGACCCACCCACACTTCCCCCAAAACACACACACTACCCCCCACATACACACATCCCCTACACCACCCCCCACCCATACACACATCCCCTACACCACCAAACACCACCAAACACCCCTCCGCACATCCCCTCCCACCCACATCCACACATCCCACTACTCACATTTAAAGACAGACAAACTTAAAGCAGCGTGCAGGCTTAAGATTCTAGGTATGTTATGACACCACATCAAATATATTTGCCTTTGCAAATAGCATTTTCAGTGAGTTCAAAGCAATAAATTCCATACCGTAGATAACATCCCCAAGAAAGGATTATGAAAATGGGAAACAATCTCGATATAGATTTCCGAAAGGTAAATATGCTTCTGGAGGCTCAAATCCTCGAGAAATATGAACATTTTCACGAGTACAAAGAGGTTACGAGCTGACAGATGTTTTTCAACCGAGATGACATATAAGACGTCAGAGGATGCCAATAATAAACTAGTATAACTATAAAGATAAGAGATGCCATTTAATAAATACATCGCTGGGATTGATTTCTCTCGACTATGGTGAATAAATAGCTAGCGACGGAGACATACAAGTATACAATCATCTGATGGAATGGTGAAAGAACAGTGGATAAAACCTGGCCCAATAACACTCACGCGTGGTTCAGCAGCCATTAACATAGTTTTTCACTACGCTTACAATGAAACATCAAACTGGGTTTACGTGCGAAGAGGAGCGAGACACAGTTGTTTTCCATCCCCACATCCACAAAAATCTACGCAGAAAATGTAATAAAAAGTGACACACTCTGGGACGGATGTATCTATTCATAATTGGTGGAGACTCTATTGCAGAAGTCAGATATGCAGATGATACGGTGCTCGTCTTATAGCAAAATACACAGTGAAGATCAAAATACATTTTCACGAAAATTAAACATGCAATAATTCTGCCCATACGACTGCCACATTGCTGTCTTGACAGACGATTATTTGTAATGTTGAATTATACCCATCTGTTACACAAAGCCAGGGCTGAATTTATAGACTATGTGTTGCCCATGATGCATGGTGCCTGTCTCGCTACTTAGTTTACTCCAGAAAATAGGTAACACTAATACTACAAGCTGTTGAAGCTGTCGGACCAGCAAAGCAATGCTCTAACTGTCCGCCGGTCGTAGGTTCGATTCTAGACCAGTTGCCGACAAATGCTTAGGGCCCTGTCTGCAATGCCATGACAATTAGTATTTATGGTAACCTCCCAATTGCGCTCCTCTGCCCGAAGTCGTTGGTACAATATGGGATATGTGGGTGGGGGTTTTCTGAGCGCCGCCCAACATTTTCATGGCTAACAGAAAGCAGGTATTGCGGTCTACTATCATGCGGTAGCTCAGCCATATCTGACCAAGACCTGACTGTAACTGCCCACATAGAAAACTACTTATTAGCTAAAAATATGGGTGTTGAAAATGCCAGAAACTATGAACATCATGCTTCCTAATTAAATTAGCACTGTATAAAAGAAGTCAGAAGGAGACGGATTTAGCCACGCAGAGATTAAACATTATCAATAGCCTATGGTACAACATACGGAAAAAAAAATTAATAGTAACAAGAGAACATGCATCTTTATTGTGTCAAATACAGATGTTAACTATGGGCCATTTTACAGTAACAAAAGAAGAACATCGAAAATTGCAAACTGAAAAGTTATAGTCAAATTCTTAGAAAACTGTTGGTCAAGAATAGAAATACAAGATCTGTTCATGAAGAAATATGAATCATAAACAGTATCATATCTCGGAAACTGAATTTGGCTAGCAATATTAAACGACAGAATGGCGGAGAAAGAACAGTAAACTTGGGGCATAGTTCTTACAAGAAGAGGTGGGAGTAACCATCATGACAGCGGACACAAGGCATTAGAGACTATCTCGGCATGTCAAATCATGAGATAGGGGAGCTGTTAAGGGATCGAGAGATTTGTAGGCTGAGCGTGGTTGCTTGCTTGCTTGTGTTCGCTGGCTGTGAACTCCAGCGCGAAGTCATGTATGTCGGATGAAGACATCCTGTTGTCCAACATCAGTGTGATGTCATACCGGACTGAGGTTTGCGTGAGTATCCGTTGTCCCATGTCTGGCTTATTGGTGTGCAGACTGGTGGTTCCTCGCCGTGCAGGCAGATACTCTCCGACTTCGGAGGAATCAACGATCCTACTGACTTTAGCCAAGACCTCAAAGGGACCTGTTGCCCAGGACGCTCTGCGAGGACGCGTCAATAGGTCTTGGCCAGTATAGAACCCAGCCCTGGTGGCTTGGAAACAGATCTGCGTCCCGCTGAGCGTGGTGAGAACAATGTTGTGTAAAGAACATGCTGTATGATCTGATGATGATGAAACAGCTGGGGTCAACAATCTTTGACACTCAAAAACACATATTTCTATGGGAAGAACAAACAGGAAGAAGGGAGCAGGTCAACTCATCTGATAATGTGACAATTCATGAATGAAGTCGTATCACTTCGCAAACGTACTGTAATATGACACCAAATGTAGCCACATTATATTGTATAAACTTAAGTTATGCAAAACCACAGATGCTAAAGTCAAAGCTCATGAAAAATACAGATAAGTAGATCAAGAAGCCAGGAAGTGGATAACAACAAATAAAAACACTATTCAGATGGCCTAGCAAGAGATGTAACAGTGTTTACAAATGTCTAGATACTAATTACTTGACCAAAGCACATTGCTTGTAATTTTTTTTTTTTTTTCAAGCGCTTGTTGTAAATGAATCTGGAAGTCCAAGATATTTGCAACCCGCGTCTCAGAAATCACATCCAAGCACTTCTTAGTCTTCTTGTTCACGGTCCTTGATTCACCAACATACAACAGAACAAGTTCTATATAACATTTAGGTAATGTCCCTGACATTCAATGAAAGTGAATTAATGGAAAGATGGATGGATAACGAATTGTGAATCTATATAACAATCTAATGATTATGATGATGAAAACGATGATGATGTTGGTGATGATGGAGATGAGAATAATGCTAATAGTTGCATGTATGCATCCATTATCTCACCGGATTTAGAACAAGTGTGTCTATACGTTCTAGGAGTGTTTCCTAACTAACTATGTATCTCCCGAACATCTAATGTTGAACAGAATGCGATGTACCTTCCAGCCCGACATTTGGTCATTTATCTAACGTTGTCACAATGTTTACCACTTTCTAGAGCATTCCTAAGGGATTCATTACTTCCTTTTGAAACTGGGAAACTTATTTACCAGACAGGGAATACGATTTCTCCTAATGACTTCGGACTTGGACATTTGATTTCACGGGCACTGATTCCGTTTCAGAATGACTAGAGAAAAATTGTTTGAATGCAACAAGCATGCACTTCTTTGTTTTCCAAATGAAATGGAAGTGGCATTCAATCACCGAAGCTTTTAATTCAATCGATTGTTATATTTGTCGCAATGTTTGTTTAGACCATTTACTGCTATTAGTTCGGGTTGTGTAATCGGTTTTGTTCTGTTAACTGTAATCTTATTATTTTTCTTCATGAGTCTTTTCACCATATTTACTGCCGGAAAACAAAAAGTAAGATAACTGAGTAAGTATAACGCTGAAAAAGGCATTATTGTGACTTCCCGAGAAATTTCAACATTTAAGAGAAACAGCGCAGAACTATGAGCATCAATTCATTGTCTGTGTCGGAAATCCAGAAGGAGTGTGACACAATGAATCAAATGTCACAAGTAAAGCGGTGATTCTACATTTTCTGCAAAAGTGTCCAACAAATACAGAATAGAGACAATTTTTGTGGTTTTCATCAGTTCCAAATGAAACACACTTTACGGAGATATCAACAACTTTAAGTTGACTGTTGATTTCTTTATATATATATATATATATATATATATATATATATATATATATATATATATATATATATATATATATATATATATTCAGGCTGACGTTCGAAATTGTACGAAGACGACAAGGAAGACGACGAGGAAGACGATAAATACGATTACCAAGACGTAGAATAAGACGAATATGAGGACGACGAGAAAGAAGAAGAAGAAGAAGAAGAAGAAGCAGAAGAAGAAGAAGAGGAGGAAGACGACGACAACGATACACGAGGAAGAAGACGACGACAACGACGCATGAAGGAAAAGGAAATGGAGGAAGACGATAAAGAGGAAGAGGAGAAGGAGAATGAGAAACAGAAGAAGGAAGAAGAAGAGGAAAAGGAGGGAGAGTAAGAAGAACAGGAGGCGTAAGAGGAGCAATAAGAAGAGGAAGGAGAGGAGGAAGAGGAAGAAGAAGACGAAGAGGACGAAGAGGAAGAGGAGGAGGAGGAAGATGAAGAAGAAGAAGAAGAAGAAGAAGAAGAAGAAGAAGAAGAAGAAGAAGAAGAAGAAGAAGAAGAAGAAGAAGAAGAAGAAGAAGAAGAAGAAGAAGAAGAAGAAGAAGAAGAAGAAGAAGAAGAAGAAGAAGAAGAAGAAGAAGAAGAAGAAGAAGAAGAAGAAGAAGAAGAAGAAGAAGAAGAAGAAGAAGAAGAAGAAGAAGAAGAAGAAGAAGAAGAAGAAGAAGAAGAAGAAGAAGAAGAAGAAGAAGAAGAAGAAGAAGAAGAAGAAGAAGAAGAAGAAGAAGAAGAAGAAGAAGAAGAAGAAGAAGAAGAAGAAGAAGAAGAAGAAGAAGAAGAAGGAAGAAGAAGAAGAAGAAGAAGAAGAAGAAGAAGAAGAAGAAGAAGAAGAAGAAGAAGAAGAAGAAGAAGGAAGAAGACGAATAGTCCACTAGTGTGTTTTGCTTTTGTTGAAAACTGTTCGCTATAAAGGAAAACAGACTGAAAGATGGAAACTGATTTAAGTTTGGCGACATGCAGCTGGTCATTCATTGCGGCATGAAGTGCTATGGAAAAGATTGTAACAAATTGTATTAATTAAAAACACGCCTCGTCAAAAGCTATCCATATGATACACAGCATCAGCGATACTTTGATTGTGAAAAAAGACGATAGCAAGCCATTACCATTGTCCAATTTGTAGCAGGGCAGTGTTTGGCTTTCAAGGGTTATAATGATACATTACACGAAGAAAAGTCTGTCAGACCGTAGTCAGATATGACAGAGCTACCGTATGACAGTAGACCGTACTACCTGCTTTCTGTTAGCGTCGAATGTTGGGCAGCGCTTACCAAACCCGACACCCCATATTGTGCCTACGGCTTCGGGCGGAAGAGCGCAATTTGGAGGGTACAAGTCTTACCCTGGTGCGAGGAAACTCAACCTAAAGACAAAATGTCATGGCAGGGCAGACCAGGCCCTAAGCCTTGGTTGGCAACTGGTCTAGGATCGAAACTCCGACAGGCGAACAGTTAGAGCATTGCTTTTCTGATCTGGCAGCTTCTGCAGTTGTTCATGTTCCAGATATATAGGTGTTACTTACCTCTGGAGTGAACTAGGCAGGCCGAGAGAGGGATCATTCTGCATGGGCAACACATGGTCTCTATAATTTAGCCCAGGCTTTGTGCTACGGAGAGGCAATAACTCCATCCCTGGTCTTAACCGGTCTCGGAATCAAAGCGAGAGGTAACATTTACGGGTTATAAGTGCTTGTTAATTGGCATAGACATGGGGCACCACGGGTTGCCTCTGACGGTGGGAGACACCTATAAGTGTCACTGATCAGCTACCGCCCGCCTCAGCCTCGGGCAGCCCCCGGCCAATTGGGTGCTGATCCGCCACAGCCTGCCTGCTTCAGTGGGTGTTTGGGGCTAGGACAAAATCTGAATCGCAGACTGTAAAACCAATGCATCAGGCACTAATAAAAACCTCAAGCTACGGCTTGCAACCTGGAACGCAAGAACCATGTGTCCGGGATTTTCCACTGACTTGACGAATATGGGCGATGTGAGAACAACAGCTGTGATTGATGCCGAACGCAATCGTCTAAACATTGACATTTCTGGCCTGCAGGAGACTCGCTTCGCTGAAGAAGGGTCACTCAGGGGAAAACAATTACAATGTTTTGGAAGGGTAGAGGGCAGACAGGAAAAAAGGCAACATGGTGTGTGCTTCGCAGTGAAGAATTCGCTACTGGGAATGATTGAAATTCCGGCTGGAGGTAAAGAAAGACTATTATCCCTGCATTATCCTTGGTAACCTCTTGTGGTTATGCCACCATTATTGCTGCATATGCACGGACACTTGCTTCCTCTGATGATATGAAGGATTCATTCTATTAGGAGTTAGATTCTGTGATCAAGGCAGTTCCAAAATCCGATTACATCTATATGCTCGGTGATTTCAATGCTCGTGTGGACAAGGACTCGAGTTCATGGTTAGTTTGCCTTGGAAAATACAACATCGGTCGCATGAATGAAAATGGGTAAAGGCTGTTGGAGCATTGCACCAGAAATGACCTATGTATTACACACTCCTTGTTTAAAACAAAAGAGCTGCACAAGGTAACATGGAAGCATCCAAGATCCGGCCCTCGGCATCAGCTGGACTTCATCATCACACGGTGACAACATCTGAACCATACATCATTAACTCTAAGTTGCCACAGTGCTGACTGTGATACGGATCATTCTAGGGTTTTTGTAAGGATTAGACTTTGACCAAAGAGATTCTACACAGATAAACACAAATCTAGTCCCAGGATTAATATTATTAACACTTATGATCCTGAAAAGTGCATTGAGTTTCAACAGCAACTTGAAGACGCTTTCACTGATACATCAGAAAATTGTACAAGTGAAAACTGGGGTAAACTTAAGGAAACCCTTTATAAAACAGCGGTAGGGGTTTACGGCACTATGGACCATAAGAGGCAGGCTTGGTTTGCGGCAAACAGCCAGACACTGCAATTCTTGATTGATAAAAAGAAGATAGCTCTCTTAAGAAATAAGGAAAGCACAAGGCATAACACTCTCAGTGAGCGGAAGCAAGCAAGGAAGGATGTGCAGAAGGCTTCCAGACAGTGTGCAAATGACTATTGGATCGAGTTATGTGTGTCAATTCAAAACGAAAGTGATAAGGGAAACATCAGAAGCATGTATGAAGGGATAAAGAAAGCCTGTTGTCCAATGATCAAAACAAGTGCAAAACTGAAAACCTAGACTGGAGAAATCATGACTGATAAGAAACAGCAGATGGATAAAGCACATGGGTAAAGCACTATTGGGAGCTTTACTCAAGTGAGACAAAACTAGCGGATGATGTTCTCAAGGCCATAGAGGCCCTGCCAACTGTTTACCACATGGACACTGTCAGGATCTTACTTCTAACTTAACAATGGCTCGTGTCTTCTGACAGGGAGTGAAACACAATCATACACTATGAATAATTGTACGAAACACACGGTAACGTAACTGAAAACAATTTAATCACATTCTTCATATAATGCAGCGCTCACAACTAGCGGCATTCTCATTTACAATTACGTATGTACAAATCTACAAGATCATCAATGCATACAATAACGCATACTTTCAGTCTCCACAGAGCATACAAGCTTTCGTACATCAAGCATGGAATAATACATTAAATACAAGCCACTTTCTCCCACGTCTGTCCAGTCTCATAGTCGTCCGCAGTCTGAGCTCCCAGCCAGG
The DNA here is from genome assembly GCA_963921405.1 of Cepaea hortensis. Taxonomy (NCBI): domain Eukaryota; kingdom Metazoa; phylum Mollusca; class Gastropoda; order Stylommatophora; family Helicidae; genus Cepaea; species Cepaea hortensis. The sequence goes on from OY992886.1 coordinate 58,275,301, forward strand.
GCTTCGTGTTGGCCCGGCTTTGGGTTCTCGTGTGCTTCGTGCGCCACGCTGACCATTGGCCACTGCGCAGTTGCTGCTAGTTGAGTTCACATTCGTCCTTGTTCGTCGCCTGCCAGGCGCGGGCGAGTGAGATTCTGACATTCACCACCGCCCCCTCTTATGAAAGGAGTATCCTTTCATTATGGGTATTTGTTAATAATATTTTTATACGTCAGAATCCACTAACTGTTTATATTGTTAGGTGAATATCTGATATATTCATGAATTCACATTGACTTAGTAATACTGCATGATATATATATATATATATATATATATATATATATATATATATATATATATATATATATATATATATATATTTCTCATTGCTGCCCTGAGGTTACTATCATCAAGTTGTGTCCCCTAGTTGGACCCGTACCTTAGTTGGTAATAATGGACTTCAGCCAGTCCGGTAGTTGTCAGCGACTAACTATCTAGCTATCTTTCAAGCAACACAACTACCTCCCGACAAAAGAAAAAAAAATTACAAACAGAACATGTCAGGCCGTAAATCATCTCCCTCATGAGATGACTTCAGAGTTAGAAACTCACCGATATGGTAGGATAATCCAGTCCTGGTCCCCCAACCTTAGTAACTATGTTCCACGCATAGTTGACGCCACATGGTGGTCTGTAGTCCTTTTGGCTGCCATGACAAAGATAATATATGCATGCATACATTTACATTTGTCAAATTGTTTCCCCTTAGGTGTACTGGTGAAACGTTATGGGAAGTAATTTTGCAATTCTTTCAAAAAATAAAGTACATCTGTTCTTTTTCTTCTAAGCGTCATAGTTTGATATTTCTTTTCAATAGTGGCACAATTGGCACCATTGAGAAAAAATTAATCAATCAATGATTCATAGATCACAAATATATAAATCATTTCATCCTCTCATCCTTTCATGCAAATATTAGTGTCACGAAATTATTCACTCTATCTTTCATTCATGACTATTTGTGGTATAGTCTGCTATTTTTCATAAATTTAGAAAATGTTTATAAACGTTGGAATAATCACCGCTGTTCCTGCACACGTTTGGATGTTAATGTTCTTACACACGTTCTAATTACACTGTTGTGGGTGAGATGTCCATTTAACACAGTTATACAGTTAAAATATTCGAACAGTTTCTTGTGCTTATATCACTGCTATACAGAAGTTTTGGTACTACTGGATATTCACTGAAATCTGGAATCCGATAAGTGTGTCCAAATGTGTAGTATTGTGTTTGTAACACTGTTCGTAGGAATGACACTAAAGGTTTTAAAAGTAATATTCTTACACATTTCGATCGTTCATTTGTTCATCACATTCACTAGTTAAAAATATGTTTCAAATAGATTGTAGGACATAGTCCTTATCAAAGAAGTAGTTATTCACAGCGTTCTTTGTTTACATAGGTAATTTCGCTGGACTGTGATAACTGTCTGAGCGTTATAAGTAACCACTTTAATCTTTCGGCTATATTATTTTCAGTACCGTTGATGTGTCTTATGTCAAAGCTGTAGTTTTGGAGTAATATAGCCCATCTAGCTATCCTGTGATTAGTCGGTGTACCTCTTGTGATGATAGTCAATGGCTTGTTATCTGTTTCCACTGTGAAATGTCTACCTAATATATATCGGGATAATTTCGAAATAGCATAAATTAAAGCGAGACCTTCCAACTCTGGTGTAGACCATCTGCGTTCTCTTGGTGACAGCTTTCGACTTACGTAACAGATTGGATGTAAGATATCATCATAGGAATGCAATAACACGGCTGCAATGCCTATCGTGCTCGCGTCCGTTCTCAATCTGAAAGGAATATGTAAATTTGGTAATCTTAGTATTGCATTTGTAGAAAAGTATGATCTCATCTCATCTCATCTCATCATGTTCCTCTTGTACTTTGCGGTGTCGAGGTGAAGTATAAACTTCGTGAGAGTGCCCGATTATGGGCTTCATATATCGATATTCCCATGGACTCTGCTATTCCCTCCGTCCAACGTTTGCGTGGTCGGCCTCTTCCTCTGTTTCCATCTGGTCTGTACATCATTGCTTGTTGTGGCATGCTGTTGACTGGTAACCTACTTTCATGTCCGAACCATTTGACTTGCTGCTTTCTAATAAAATCTAGTGCTGCTTTAACCCCCACTTTAGTCCTGATTTCTTCATTTCTGATCTTATCTCTTCTTGATACGTTGAGTATTCTTCTCGAAGTATGATAATACTTTTGTAAAGGCAGGTCTCAGACCTTCTCTGTTTACAATTTTATTAGGTTGGTTTTTCGTTAACAGGTTTTTAAAACTTTCTGTTAGACTTGGGAAGTTCGGTATGAATCTTCTGTAATAATTTAACAATCTCAACATGCTTCTTACTTCCTTTTTGGTTGTCAGCAGTGACAGTTTTAGAATTCTTGACACAATATTGTCATCAGTGGTAACAAATCCATTACAAATTTTGTAACCCAAAAAAGTAATTTCATGGTAGGCAATTCCTACCTTAGTTGGCTTTACTGTTAGGCCATGTTGCCTGATGCGTTCAAATGTTTGTCGTAGCGTCACTAGGTGTTCTGTCATTGTATTGGTATGTACACAGATATCGTTCATGTATGAGAGAATGTTGGGTATGTCTGCCAGTAACAGTCTTGTCATTCTTACAAATGTTGCTGTGGCGTTGACTAGCCCGAATGGTAGTTTGCACTATTCGTATAGTCCCCATGGTGTACCAAATGCTGTTAAGTGTGTAGCGTCCTCCGTCATGGGTATTTGCCAGTACCCTTTTGTCATGTCGAGTTTTGTAAAATATTTGGCATCTGTCATGTCTGTCAGTATGTCTTCACAATTAGCCATTGGTTCAGAATATAACTGTGTTATTGCGTTGAGCTTTCGGTAGTCTACACATAGGCGTATTGAATTGTCTTTTTTCCTAACAATCACAATGGGAGAGCAATATTGTGATTGTGATCTTCTAATTATTTGGTTTTTCTAAAGGTCTAAGATTTCTTGGTGTAACTGGTCTTTGTAATGTATAGGTATCGAATATGGTCTGCATTTGATTGGTACGTCCGTTGTCAGTATGATTTGGTGTTCTACTAGATTTGTCTGTCCTGGATGGTTGGAGAAGATGGTTCTATAGTCTTGTATCAGTTGTCTGCAGTTGTCTGTCTCTGTCTGAGAGAGATTAGGAGATAGTTTAATGTCCTACAGTGTGTCTTTCGTGTTGAGTGTTGGGACTGGTATTTCGTCTGTTTCGTCTAGGTCTGTGTGGTCCACTAAATATGTGTTTGCTGCTTTCTAGTCTTTGTCTTCGTCTCTGGTGTAGTAGGGTTTCAACATGTTAATGTGGAATATTTTGTTCTTGTTCTTTATTGCCACTTCGTAGTCTACTGGTGAAATTTGTCTTATAATTTTGAAAGGTCCTTGCCAAGAGACTGCTAATAGTTTTTGTCGCTGGGTAAGAGAAGTAGTACGTCCTGTCCCGGTGTCAATGTTATTGCCCTGTTTTTTTTTCTGTTGGCATATTCCCTGTAGATGGCACCAGATTGTCTTAGTGATTTTTTGGCTAATATGCATGATTTCATTATTCTGTCACGTAATGTTGTAACATGCTCGTATGGTTACAATGGTTTTTGTTCATCATTTACTTCAGTTAGCAAACTGTTATAAATTGCTAATGGGCCGCGTGGTCTGGCTCCATATACTAACTCGAAAGGTGAAAACCCAGTACTTGAGTGGGGTACTTCTCGATAGGCGAAAAGTGTAGCAGGTAAAAAGATGTCCCAGTCATTTGGGCATTCTTGTGTGACTTTCGCTAACATGTGCTTTAGGTCCCCATTAATTTTCTCTATAATAACCGTTGAATGAGGGTGATAGGGGCTGTTGAAACATTGCTTAATGCCTAGCATCTTATTAAAGGCTTGAGTTGCAGCGGAAATGAACTGGTTTCCTCTGTCTGATAAAATAGTGTCGGGAAAGCCTATCCTAGCAAAGATATGGAAGAATACTTCTATGATGTCTTTGGAAGTAATATTTTTAAGGGCGATACCCTCAGGCCAACCTGTACATGGATCAATTGCCGTTAAAATATATTTATTTCCCCTTGATGTTACATCGTTTAGTGGTCCCACTATATCTACATAAATTTTCTCAAAAGGTCTACTTGCAAGATCTGTTATTTGCAATTTTGCTTGAGGATGTTTCCCTTTTTTGACAAGTTTCTGGCAGATCTCACATGATCTACAGTATTGTTTGATGTCACTGCAGAATTTGGGCCAGTAGAACTGTGTTAATATTCTAGCTCTAGTTTTGGCATAGGCCATGTGCCCTGCAATAGGTACGTCATGTGCTAGTTGCAGTGCCTTCTTTCGGTGGTCAGTTGGTAACACCGTTTGTGCTATGGTTTCGGCATCTTTCGTGTAATTTCTTGTTAGGATACCGCATTTAAGATCGAAGTGCCAACGAGCATTCTTTGTCAACTTCGGCTTTTGGCCTATAAGGTGAAAATATTTTTGTAATGATGTATCGGCTTTTTGTGCCGTAACAAAATTTTCCCTCATATCTGGGAGAGATGTTATAATAGAATTCAGTAGCTCTAGTGCCTCAGTTTGGTTCGTCTGATCTTGGACTTCTGCAGCTGATCTAGTTACTGCGTTATTGTATAAAATATTTTTACAGCAAGATGTTACAAGGTCATGTGGCATATCATTAACTTCAGGTAGGTTTCCAATAATTATGTCACAACATGGATTACACAACGCTTCGCATTTTTCCTTGGCTGTCAAAAATGGTGTCTGGATGTATGCCCCATGCAAGTGAGAAGGTTCTGCATGTTACATGCCTACCTGTGTAATCTTCAGGTTATATAAAGTCTTTCTTTAAACCCATAAGGGTACTTTCACTATCTCTCAAAACACTGGCTGATTTTCCATTCACATAGCCCTGATGGATGTTTAACTTTCCTTTTGAATCTATTACTAAATTGGCTTCCTCATTCGCTATTGGTATCGAGTGGCCGCATGTTAAAACTCCATCTTCATGGAAGCGGTGGCAAGTAGTGCATTTTTCCAATTGATATACATCAATAGTTTTGGCAGCATTGACAGGATGTTGACTTTCCTCTTGTTCTCCGTCAGAGAATGAACTATCGTACACCGCCTTATTGGCTTTCTTTGTCATTTGCTTTCCTTTACAAACATGGCGCCAATGACCGTACGCCTTGCAAAGATAACATTTAGGAAGTCTTTTATAGTTCTTTCTTTCCCTCTCTTGCTTCTCTATATGATTTTGTAAATAAGTAAGGTAACCTGGATGTTTATCACACATTTCACTTTCAGCATGGTTAAAGCTACAATATTTACAACGGTAGTTAGATGGTCGAAATGGTTTCTGTTTGTTGTACCCTGATGGTTTGGATTTTTCATATGTAGCGGCTGCAACGAATTATGTATCTTTAAACCCATTTAAAAACAGTCTTTGTTCGCTGTAAACTAAGCAGATCCCCGTTTCTCTATCTGCTGAACACTTTCACACTCACATTCTTGCAAAAATTTTGAAAAAGGTGGTGGCAGAGATGATATGATTTTATCTCTTAATATCAGATCTTTCAACCGATCAAAGTTGTTATCAATCTTTGCTGATGACAACCATTTATTGAGCACGTCCCGTACTGTTATCAGTTATCAGTTGGGGTATCTTCATTGCACTCCGGACATGTCCATAGGTGCTCAGATCCTCCCCCCCCCAGCATATGCATCAGCGTCCGGTGGCTAATAGTGCCAGTTCTGTGCTTGTTGACGAGGCGCTTTGTTTTCCCGATGTACCTCTCGCGTCTGGCTGTGCCGATTCTTACTCCCAGGTCTTTCATCCCGGACAGCGATGTGGAATCACTGACGTCAAAGTCCTCTGTTCTCGCCATATCTTTAAGGACGTTAATAACATCGGCACGATACATGGGCTGGCCATCTACAGGGGTTGCAGAGCCAGTCAGTTTGTCAGCTCGTTCATTTCCCTCGACTCCCGCATGTCCCGGGACGAAGATGAAGGTGACTTTACGGACAACAGACTTCCGCAGCGATTCAGTCCACTGTCTACGTACAGATCCAGCTTCGACCTTCTGAATCATGCTCATTGAATCACTTAGTACACACACGTTGGTATAATGCTGTGATTCCAGCTGTGATTCCTGTGTAACTGCCATCACCTCCATCGTCATGCTGCTCGTGGTCATAGAGTGGGCACAACTGGATTCTTGAACGGTTCGGCCCGCTGAGCGGGCTGTAAATGCCCACGCACTTCTTTGCTGCTTTACAACAGATCCATCTGTATAGATGAGCACTTCGGGGCTATCTGAGTGTTCATAGATGAGCGCATTAACCTCTGCAGTGACAGCGGCAGGGTTCTGCTCTCTGCACCGTCTGTCGAGTGTGATAATGCAGGAGAAAGTGCACTTAAAAGCTGGAGGCACCGGCACCCATTCCTTGCCGGGGTTGATACTGGTAAGACTGCAGACCTGTCTGACGACATCTTCCGCCCGACCCATCCATGATTTGCTCCTCTTAAGCCTGTAACGCTTTTCTCTGAATATAGCGTCATGCAGAGGGTGCTGCTCATCTGCACTTATTTTTAAGTATGCACGAGCTCTCCAGATCTTGATCCTGTGTTCCATTGTCGGGAAGTCAAGGAGGTATCTCATTGCTACACAGCTGGTGTCTCTCGTGCAGCCCAAAATTATGCGCATGGCTTCGTTTTGTACCTTTTCAAGTCTTCCAATCTGTGTAGGGCTGACAGTGAGGATGGCCAGGGCATACTCGATGCGTGAAAGCACAAGTCCTTGGAACAGAAGTATTAGCAGTCTTTGCTCGATATTGGCAGTCGCCACGACTCTCATTGCTGACAAACCTATTCGAGCCTTCGTTATGACATAATCGACATGATCTCTGAAGGACAGGCTACGATCAAGCCTCATGCCAAGATATGTCATTGACTGGGTTCTACTCAAAATGCTCCCATCCATTCTTACTGCCGGCAGGTCTGTTTTCACAATATGGTTGTTTAGTGAGAACCATGTAACCTTTGCCTTTGCAGGGTTGACAAGGGCATCGGCATCAGCACACCAGGACGAAATTCGATCTAGTTCGCCCTGCATATCATTGGCAACCGCCTGTCTATCTCGACCCTGTCGATACACGAGGATGTCGTCAACGAATGACAGAGTCCTACCCCTCCCGTCCAACTGTTGTTCAGTGATCGGCACCGTATACACGTTGAATAGTACTGGTAACAGTGGTGAACCCTGCGGCAACCCTGGACATATCGTTATCGGCTCAGAAGACCAACTCCTGCATCTTAGCACCACCTTCCTTTAGAGCAGAACTGCAGCTATCCATCGTACAAGGTGAGGGTGCACTTTCAGTCTGAGGAGGGTTTGCATCAAGTACTCGAAAGATACTCTGTTATATGCGTCCTCTAAGTCTATGGCGGCCGCACATGTCTCTTCTCTGACCTGAAATCCTTCGTAAACATCTTGAGCAAAGATCGCCGCATTCAGCCATGACTCTTTGTTTCGTCTGTATCCTCAAATTGTGGGCGGGAAGCAGCCGAGCTGTTCCAAGTCCAAAGCAAGTCTGTGTGCTACAATTTTCTCCAGTAGCTTGCCAACAGTATTCTGCATCATAATGATTCTGTAGCCGTTTATCTTGGAATGGTCTTTGTTCGGGTTTGGCAGCGGCAGCAAGCAGCTGTGTAGCCATTCTTCTTTGATCTGACCCCTCTGGATACTGGTGTTGAATTCTCTGGCCAGTTCTTCCATGTCATCATCTGATATCACCAGTAGGTCACCATATCGGATGCCGTCTGGTCCTGGGGCGGTGTTAGGTGATTTCCTGAGCATCTCACGCAATATCTCAGCTGTGATTGTCCATTCTTCGTCTGTCCCGACCCCCTCGCACACCTGAGAGAGTGTCGTTGTGGTCCTCTGTCTGGCGGGCTCGTCTTTCTGGTCAGTCTGTTCTATGTAGCGTGCAAGAAGGGCCTTACCTTTATCCGCATCCGACTTTTTCCATGCGAGGTCTGTGCCTTGAACGTCTGGAATACCCCTACGTTGTGCAGCACCGTTCATCCTCTTTTGGAGGCACCAGAATGCCGTAAGAGATCGCTCGGAGCACACCTTCCTGCAGAACTCGTCCCATTTCTCGGCCTTGGCCTGTTTGGCGCAGGATTTCAATAAAGTCGTCGTCCTATCGACCTCAGTCTTCAGTTTCGCCAACTCAACCTGTGGCATGTTAGCCTTTCTGACCTTTTGCCAGTCTTTGACAGCCTGTCTCTTTCCCAGCCATGCCTTCTCGACCTCTCCATTCCACCATGGTGGCTGCAACCATCTTTCTTGTCTCCTGCGGGAGGAAGTTAGTTTTCTTCTTCTGAACATGCTTATAGCGTCTTGACCAGTGTTGTCGTACGGGAAGGCATTTGTCTTGTTTCTTTGACTCATGGCCCCGTCTTTCTTGATCAGGATGACACAAGGGTAGTGGTCACTATCGTGGTATCCCAGTGTGCCCCACCGGCGCCTTGGTGCGATGGTGGGCGACACCAGAGCCAAGTCAATGACGCTGTCAGAGTCACCTGGTCGAGTGGCTATTCTAGTGACCTTCCCATCATTCATACAGATTAGGGCAGCAGATGCCAGGGCGTCCTTCAGATCTTCTCCGTGTCTATTGGTGATTCAATTCCCCCCATTGACTGCCTCTGGCATTGAAGTCCCCACAGTAGATGATATGCCGTTCATCCATATCGAACAAACTCTGCTATTGTCGCACGTCGACCTTCCCATTTCGCGCATAAACGTTCACGATTACAAGCTGCACTGGTGTCATTATTGCACTTGCAGGGCATCACTGTTCCAGGAAGACATATCGATCTCAGACACTAGTATGTTGTCGCGGACCAGAATGGCCTGTCCGAGGTGCCGCCTGTTAAAGAATCCCTGAAATCCCGCGACATTGACTGTTCCGTCGCCGAGCTGTGTTTCTTGTAAGACTACAATATCGTTTCCGTAGAGTAGTTTTTCAAGAATGGGTCTGCGTTGACTAAATGATGCACAGTTCCAGTACAGTACTTGAACGTTTCCGATACCCAATCTGTCACATTTTAAACGCCTTCTGCGTGCGCCCGCCCTCTTACCACGTTGTGTCCTTGCTGGTCGTCTGGTCATCATGTTAGGCTTAACTATCGCCACCGGGCGCCGATGATACGCCGAAGGAAGTCCGGGCGCGCGTGCACGAACTCCGTTGCACGGTCCGAACTCTATTTCAATACGAAAAAAAAACACTTAATCCATACACATTTCGGAAAAAAACACGTTCCATTTTACGGTACAAAGAAATGTCCCGCCATCTTGCTTCAATGGAACTCACTCTCCCCTGTACTAATGAGGTGTAGTCAGAGAAAGTCTGTGTTGCTTTAGGGGATAATTTAGCAAACTGTTCCCTTTACCTTGCCTCATATAGTAGAAAATGTGCCATGATTTTGGCTTTAATGTAATGATAATCTTTTCTTAGATCTTTGGGGATGGTTTCTATAAATTTTAATGGTTCCCCTGATAGACTTCTCATATAGATTATGTTCCACTCTGACACTGGTATCTAGTAGTGTTCCATTATCGTTTCAAAATTCTCAGTAAATGCTGCGATAAAGTCCCCAGTAGCAACATTTTCGACAATTCCTTGATACTTCTTATATTGGTTTTCTTTCTCTTTCATTTCTAGTTTTCTAGATTCTTTATCATTAGAAGTTTCTATTTCTAGTTGCTTAAGTTTTAATTGCATCTCTAGTTTCTCCCTTTTACTTTGTGCGCTGATTTCGGCTTTTCTTAGCTCAGCGTCTGTTTCTGCTTGTTTGTTTTTCGAATTTATCTCTGCCTTTCTTAGCCACTGATCCCAAGCGCTATTCCGATGGATATTAACTACATATTGGACAGCTCTTGGGATAGGGACCAGACTAGGAGAGACACAACATGCTGCTCTGCAAGTAGACTGAGGATAGCAGTCTAAATCAGGCAAACGATGCCAATAATCTCAGTCCGGACATAACCTCTAAGGCTCCCAGCCGAGGTGTATTGCTGAATCTAAGCCATAAACCCTCGGAAGTGAGAGCCTGGCCGACACAAACCTACATCAAAATTGAGGTGAGGTGCTGAGCACGCTACATGCTTGGCGCAGATACTCGTTCGATGGCTCTTAGCTGGGGGAATTGAGGGATCCCCGGATGAGAGGGTCTGGCCGTTACTCGCCCACAGACGCACGGAGGTAAGGTGCTGAGCCGGCAGCACATGTAGCCTACCTCGTGAGTGAGTACTAAAAGTGGAAAAACACCTCGGTCGCACGATCCGTAGATAGTCTGTAACCGTACTCATGGAGTGAGTGTAGTCAAAGGTGGAAAATTGTCTTGTTGACACAAAATGGGACGCCTGTCTTGCGAATCCATTACGTGGCAGCCAGAAGCAAAATCTTGCTGTCTGGAAGTCGAAATAAGAGTCTAACTTGTCTCGAAACCCGAGGAAGGTTAACCTCATCAAAAATGCCTACTGAAGTCGGAAGTGCTAGCCTACGGGCGGCAAAATAAAAATGGCACTACGCAATTACGTCCGAGTGAAATGTCTTTCGTGACCGGAAAAGCTCTAACTAGTCTTCCCTCGTGCTAGGAACAGCTACCTAGTTTCCGAATGCCGCTCTTGTTGGGAACAGCTCTAACTAGGTAGTTTTCCGAATGTCCGATGAGTCTGGAACAGCTCTGACTGACACAACGACAAGCACATATCCGAAAAACTCGCTGAGTGGATATTGACTGCAGACCAGTCTAGTCTGTGCGGGAACGGCCCGGGGCGAACGAAATGCCCAATATATTGAAGTGAGGAATTAAAGCAGCCATGAGCAGGACGTGACGATTCCCTCGGTGAGCCCAGCACCAGGGCGCTATGTGCCGGCCCTGCAAATATGGAAGCCACCCTGGATGGCGGAAATTGCCATGGACTGTCCCTGCCTTCCTTTAAGGGACGACCGTTGTCTTCGACCGTTCGAACTTGGCCAGCTTGGTTGTGGACGGTGCCGCAAACAGTGAGAGTCTCCCAGGAATGCTACCTGGTTAAAAATAAAAAAAAGCACGCAAAAGCCGGTTGTGTTGGCCTACGGGTTTCGGCCCAAGGGCGCATAACAGACACACCGCAATCACATCTGAAAAAAACACTCCGGATGAACGCAAGGAAGAAGAAGTAAACAGGCTTATAAACTGTTATGTACTGTTGCCCCGTACACCCCGACCTATAACATGTGATGGACAGACTGGCCAACTGTAGCCCCGTACACCCACACCTATAACATGTGATGGACAGACTGACCAACTGTTGCCCCGTACACCCACACCTATAACATGTGATGGACAGACTGACCAACTGTTGCCCCGTACACCCCGACCTATAACATGTGATGGACAGACTGGCCAACTGTAGCCCCGTACACCCACACCTATAACATGTGATGGACAGACTGACCAACTGTAGCCCCGTACACCCAGACCTATAACATGTGATGGACAGACTGACCAACTGTTGCCCCGTACACCCCGACCTATAACATGTGATGGACAGACTGGCCAACTGTAGCCCCGTACACCCACACCTATAACATGTGATGGACAGACTGACCAACTGTTGCCCTGTACACCCCGACCTATAATATGTGATGGACAGACTGGCCAACTGTTGCCCCGTACAGCCAGACCTATAACATGTGATGGACAGACTGACCAACTGTTGCCCCATACACCCCGACCTATAACATGTGATGGACAGATTGTCCAACTGTTGCCCCGTATACCCCGACCTATAATATGTGATGGACAGACTGGCCAACTGTTGCCCCGTACACCCAGACCTATAACATGTGATGGACAGACTATCGAACTGTTGCCCCGTATACCCCGACCTATAACATGTAATGGACAGACTGGCCAACTGTTTCTCCGTACACGCACACCTATAACATGTGATGGACAGACTGGCAAACTGTCGCCCCGTATACCCAGACCTATAACATGTGATGGACAGACTGGCAAACTGTCGCCCCGTACACCCCGACCTATAACATGTAATGGACAGACTGGCCTACTGTTGACCCGTATACCTACACCTATAACATGTGATTGACAGACTGACCAACTGTAGCCACGTACACCCACACCTATAACATGTGATTGACAGACTGACCAACTGTAGCCACGTACACCCACACCTATAACATGTGATGGACAGACTGACCAACTGTAGCCACGTATACCCACACCTATAACATGTGATGGACAGACTGACCAACTGTTGACCCGTATACCTACACCTATAACATGTGATGGACAGACTGACCAACTGTTGACCCGTATACCTACACCTATAACATGTGATGGACAGACTGACCAACTGTTGACCCGTATACCTACACCTATAACATGTGATGGACAGACTGACCAACTGTTGACCCGTATACCCACACCTATAACATGTGATGGACAGACTGACCAACTGTTGACCCGTATACCTACACCTATAACATGTGATGGACAGACTGACCAACTGTTGACCCGTATACCCACACCTATAACATGTGATGGACAGACTGACCAACTGTAGCCACGTACACCCACACCTATAACATGTGATTGACAGACTGACCAACTGTAGCCACGTACACCCACACCTATAACATCTGATGGACAGACTGACCAACTGTAGCCACGTATACCCACACCTATAACATGTAATGGACAGACTGACCAACTGTTGCCCCGTACACCCACACCTATAACATGTGATGGTCCTAGCACACCACAGACATGTAACAGATTCCTGCTTTGAAACATGCTTGTTGTTCCCATTATGAGTATGTTGAGGAAACTGTGTAACATACAATGTAACAGATCAGGGGAATCAAGCAGGTGTTTAATTATGCACTTCAACGATGATGCAGAAACAACAATCATTTGTAGGCGCCAATTGTCAAGAAAGATGTCAGGAACTGAAATCAAACGCTACAGTTGATTTAATTTTAATTGTGAATGATGCACAAATCTTTCATTTAAAATAAGTTCTCGTGCATTGTTTGCTGGATTTTTAATTGCTGAAAAATTAGAATTAGAAGACGATTAATCATTGGAATTAACCTTGATGATGTTTATTTTTTCCGGCTGGCTTCTTGAAACGTCCATTGTAGATTAAATACGATAAATGTGTCCATATAACAGGCAAAAGACTCTAGCTTGTTCACGGCAGTCTGGATTAGAGGAGCGTTAAAACAGGTGTAGCTAATCTCCAGGCAAGTTCTGAAGTTGGATGTTAGTTGGACCCCACATTTATTAACCTACGGCGTTATGAAGTGGGTTGGCGAGTTCCCTTCCTGTGTTGTTTTCAGAGAAATCCTATACATTACGAATTTCTTCCGCTGTCCACTTTTTGGGGATGGGTAGACCCCAGAGAAGCGATGGTTGGATTATAAGGTTCTTACCACTGCGGGGATTTAATCATAACCACAATCTCAAATAAAAATAAAAAGAGCATTAACCACTTTGTCACTGTGATTGCAGAGTGTGTTTAATAGTATTACTGTTGTATCTTCTTTCCTCTGGATAAAAGTCTGCCTTATCTCAATCAATCAATCATGTGCCATGTCGGAAAGCGTGGGCGGTCATCTACGCGATTAAAAATAAATATTTTAGAATGACCCAGGCCAATCTCTATAAAGTGGAAAAGGTAACATCTGAATGTGGCAAGCTCAAACAGATTTAAACGATTGGGCTAAAATGTGAAAAACAAATAGCACAAAAGACACGGGAGAAAAGGTTTGTAGCAAAAATATTATCGGCCTTTGACATTTCATTTTAATGTCTTTGCTTTATACGCAGGCTTCTCATGTTACATAGCTGCAGAATTAACTTTATATATCCAAAAAAAAACAAAAAACATTGTCTTTCATTTACTATGCCAATTTCTGTTGTGCAGTTAAATATTTTACCCAAGGGAATTTAACAAACCTTCAGAATTCAAATTGGTTATTTTCCTTCCTTGCATAAAGCAGCTGTCGTTTTACCAATTTCCGAAGCATATCGCTTTACAAATGAGTCCAATTTTGGAGAATAATAAAAATTAAATAGCATGTTATAATTTCTAATAACCATCCATCCATCATGTGCCATGCCGGTAAGTGTGGGCGGTCATGTTCTGCCATCTCACTCGATCACCAGAGTCGTGGCTCAGCTCTGTGTTTTTGTCTCGACCATGCCACGTGGCCAAGCCATCCAGGTATTTGCTTCTAGGTCTTCCCCTTGGTCTCTTCCCTTCGATCTTGCCAGTTGTCACCAAGCTCTCCAATTCATTTCTTCTCATAACATGCCCAGAAAAGTTTGACTGTCTACGTCTAATGACTCTAATGAGTCTAATCAGTTTACGATCTTCATTTGTTTCTTGAAGGACTTGAGCTTTGGTTTTTCTATCTGTCCATGGTATTCTTTGCATTTTCCTCAGAAACCACATTTCCACAGCCATTAGCTGTTTTTCAGCTTGACTGCTTATTGTCCACGCTTCACATCCATACAAAAGTATATGTTCTATGTAGCATCTCAACACTCTTTTTCTCGTTTCAATTGATATCTTTTTGTTGGTTCTAATAACACACTAATGAATTTGTTAATTTACACTCTCTTACCTTCAAGAAGTAAGTGTTGCTATCTAATCGTTTTTTGTTTAAATTTAAATGATAGTTAATCTTGGTCACGCTGGCCTGCGTTGTTGACTTGCTTTCTCCCTACTGGATTGCTTGCTTGGAGTAACACACACTCTGGTCTAGGGACTTTACTGACAAGACAGCAAGCCTTAAATTATCCCGTGACTTCATATCTTCGCTGTGTCTTTCGTAAATGCTTAAATGTGTAAATCATGCATACATACATGTTTAAACCAGAAGCCTGTGGAAATGAGGAGTCTCTACTTGCTTCTGAAATCTATATAAAATAAATATAAGAAATGCTGCGAATAATTCAATATAATATTTTCACATAGTTTTAATAGATCCATCATCATTGTCGTGATCATGTGCCATCTTAACTGACGTAGCCGTCCATGACACGCTACGTATCTCGGAATAATTTCCGTCTATTCCACTGCCTCAGTCTATTCAGGAACATTTCTTCGTCTGCCTCTGGCTTTTCTCCTAGCGATCTTTCCATTGCGTCATACAATGGTACCTCGGGTTACGAACGCCTCAGGTCACGAATAATTCAGGTTACGAACAACAACTTCGAAAATGTTATGTCTCGATTCACAAACAGTGCCTCGGGTTACGAACAAAGGCGAGAGAGAGA
This sequence comes from Cepaea hortensis, assembly GCA_963921405.1. Classification (NCBI taxonomy): domain Eukaryota; kingdom Metazoa; phylum Mollusca; class Gastropoda; order Stylommatophora; family Helicidae; genus Cepaea; species Cepaea hortensis. The sequence goes on from OY992886.1 coordinate 58,290,724, forward strand.
GAGAGAGAGAGAGAGAGAGAGAGAGAGAGAGAGAGAGAAAGAGAGAGAGAGAGAGAGAGAGAGCATGGTGTAACGTTGGAGACAAACGAACGCGTACAGTACAAACAGATGAGCTTGTGAATCTTCAGAATGAACAGCTAGAGACATTAAAGAAGGAGCAGTCGTCCGATAATGAGGAGTCAGTGACAGTTTCAACTGCCAGGATTAAAGAAATATGCAGCAAGTGGGCATACGTCGAAGACTTCATTGTGAACCATCATCAAAACAAATTTGTTGCTAACAGGGCAGTAAACCTGATGAATGATAACACGATGGCCCACTTCAGAAAGATTCCCCAGCAAAGGAAGCGACAAATTTCCCTTGATAGTTTCTTGGTACAGAAAGATTCCAAGTCGGCTGCCAAGAAACTGCGGCAAGATACTCTGAAACTAATGATTCAGAATAACAAAGAAAGTAACAAATTTCCCATGATCCTTTATTTGGTAATAAAGATAAACTAAATCTTTTTTTTAATGTTACATTTAATTCATTTGATTGTTTTCTTTCTCTTTATTTAATACGTGAAGTACACGTATTCTCTGCGTTTTGTCAGGTAAACGACCGGATGTTAATAAAGAACGATTCTTTCATCTTGAAACGGATTGTCTTTATTTCATTGATTTCAATGTTTCGGGTTACGAACGTTCCGGGTTACGAACAGAGTTGTGGAACGAATTAAGTTCGTAACCCAAGGTACCACTGTACTTCTGTTCTCGTACCTTCAAAATCTCCGTGCGTCATTCCATAATGTTTGTCTTCAAGCCATGTGTGTGGCATATTGGACATTAAATATCGCAGTGGCTTGGAAAGAACAGATGGAAGGCGTTGTACCTGTAAAAGGCGTCAGGGGTGTCGTGATGAGTGCGGTATTCTGCATAGCGCCTGTTATATAATGAAGAAGTCAGTTAATCGATACCCTGATCCTGTAATCAAACAATAACGTATGCAATAAGAGCTGTTCATACTCTCTTGAGAAATCCAACCTTAGAGGTCTTCAAAGACCAAAATCTACGTATTATGCCCTTCTGGCCCCTAAAAGCGTGGTAATATGATGAACGGGGAGGTCAAATGTACTAAAGGAAGACTTCATATATGCTTGAAAAAATATACGTTTTGTTGAAACATTGTGTAGTTAACTTTCAGTTTTGATTATAATGTAACGAATAAAGCCATGGTCTTCCATCTATATAATTAAAACTGACATATAGCTTACGGGGTCAAATGATCACCTCACAGTAAACCAATCAAGACAACCCTTTTAAGCGTATTTAAACCAGCTCTGTTTATATATTATGTGTTATGTAGAAGGGAAAAAAAACGAGAGAGAGAGAGAGAGAGAGAGAGAGAGAGAGAGAGAGAGAGAGAGAGAGAGACAGAGACAGAGACAGAGACAGAGACAGAGACAGACACCCGCAATCAGTTATCTTTATGCAAGACGTTCTTACGTTAGCACGTATGGATGACATTACTAGGTGGTAGAAAGTGCCAAGTACTTCTGTCTGCACACACTGGACACGTGATATTTTGAATCTATGTGGACACAGTCAATGCAGATGTTGACACAAACTAGCAGTTTCTGTTCCAGAATTGCAGAAACAATGAGCAAGGAATGTTATGACACGTGTCAATATATTTTAAATGAGTAAGCCATTGGGAATCCATTGAGGTTTTTAGTTTCGTAAATCCATACATAAACTACTGAGCGTAATTTTGCCAAGAGATCAACATACAACTGAAAGATGCTGGTGTTGACAGCTAAGTCCTGTAAAGGATATGCTAAAAAAAAAAAAATCCATACATAGGTCGTGGTTGGCACTCATAGAATAGAAGACATCGGAAGAGACATTGGTAAAATACGTAAAACATGTAAATAAGCAGCCTTTCTGAGCAATAAACTTAATTCGGGGGTAAAAGGTTCAAAGCAGCTGTGCTGGTAGTGTTCAAAGAGTGTCTTTTGTGTCTGCCATCTCAATTTTATTAACATTTTGATCAATACACCCACATGTACATGTGGAAGTCTAGCAACACAACACTTGTGTTAGGTTGTCTGAGTATGGCTTACAGTGGTGGACATTCGTTTTTGTCCAAAAACATGTTTCTTCTATGGGTCTGTGGTGTAATAGGACCTCCACATTGTGTAGGCTTGAATGCACGGAGAAGTAGGTGGCCACATTTCCCTCATTAAGCAGGCAACGAACACTGGCTTCGAACGCTCGTCAGATCGCGCAAACTATCAGCGCAGCTCTCTATCAACCTAGCTAATGCAAATGTGTTTGTGAATATTATATTATAATCGTTGCATGTGTAAGGTTAGACAAGTGTTGGTCTTTATGAGTAACTGCTGCCACCTGAATCACATGTAATCCACGAATATGGCACCAATGAAGTGCCTGGGGGACTTGCCGAAAGGGAAGCAGCCAAATTGAAACCATATACATCTACAATGCAGTAAATTTGAAAATCACAGGTTCAGAGTCCGAAGAAGTACTGACGTCAGGATTCATTTCCTGAGAGGGCTGCAGAAACAAATCACCTGAAGTGGAAGCTATCTTTAAAATTCAACGAACTCACAGGATACGATTCCGAACATAAAGACATGTGACTTGATATATATTTACGCCCTCCACCAATCGACCCCAGACCGTCCTGCCCTCATCTATCCCATGCAGCTTTGTATTCCCTTCTGTTTCTCATTCTCTTTTCTGTGTGATTTAAAGTTGTTCTCTATGTTCTTTTGCTCTGTGGCTTCCAGACAAAGGCCTTTCTTTCTCTACGTTCACCTTCAGATATCAACCTGAATAAAGAGACAAAGAAATAGGCAGTCAAATGAAGATGGTTGACACGTCCATACGGCGTGTCCTCAAATGGAGCGCATGTAGGCTAATAAACGTTTCTCTGATTTCTTCTTCTTCTTCTTTGCGTTCATCCGGAGCGTTTTTTCAGATGTGATTGCGGTGTGTCTGTTATGCGCCCTTGGGCCGAAACCCGTAGGCCAACACAACCGGCTTTTGCGTGCTTTTTTTTGTTTTTTTGACCAGGTAGCATTCCTGGGAGACTCTCACTGTTTGCGGCACCGTCCACAACCAAGCTGGCCAAGTTCGAACGGTCGAAGACAACGGTCGTCCCTCAAAGGAAGGCAGGGACATTCCATGGCATTTTCCGCCATCCAGGGTGGCTTCCATAATTGCAGGGCCGGCACATAGCGCCCTGGTCCTGGGCTTCCCGAGGGAATCGTCACGTCCTGCTCATGGCTGCTTTAATTCCTCACTTCAATATATTGGGCATTTCGTTCGCCCCGGGCCGTTCCCGCACAGACCAGACTGGTCTGCAGTCAATATCCACTCAGCGAGGTTTTCGGAATGTGCTTGTCGTTGTGTCCGTCAGAGCTGTTCCAGACTCATCGGACATTCGGAAAACTACCTAGTCAGAGCTGTTCCGAACAAGAGCGGCATTCGGAAACTAGGTAGCTGTTCCTAGCACGAGGGAAGACTAGTTAGAGCTTTTCCGGTCACGAAAGACATTTCACTCGGACGTAATTTCGTAGTGCCATTTTTATTTTGCCGCCCGTAGGCTGGTACTTCCGACTTGAGGGCATTTTTGATGAGGTTAGCTTTCCTCGAGTTTCGAGACAAGTTAGACCAGTGTTTCCCAACGTGGGGCCCACGCCCCACAGGGGGGCAATTCGATTGTTAAGGGGGGCAATTCGAAAATGGAAGAAATCGGCTGGATATAACAAAACGGGGAGACTTGAGACTGAAGTTAAAACTAAATTGGAACGTGACATAAAATCTCTTTGCAGCAAGCATCAAGCGCAAGGATCTCACTAATTTAAATAATAAATAATTACTAATAATTAAAATAATATAGAAAAATCTTTCATTAAAATTATTTTGTACTTGAATTTCAGTTCTCCATTATATGTTTTGAAAATTTACTTACTGTGTTTGCTCAATAATGTCCTAGTGATTTCTTCTTAAAGCCTATCATTCAAGTTTCTTTAGTGAGCATTTCAATTTTGGAATATTAAAAATAATATATATGTTGGGTGGGGGGGGGGGGGGACGGGATGGAAAAGGTGGGGGGGGGGGGCATAAGAATTTTAGAAAGGCTTAGGTGGGGCATAGCCCAAAATAGGTTGGGAAACACTGAGTTAGACTCTTATTTCGACTTCCAGACAGCAAGATTTTGCTTCGGGCTGCCACGTAATGGATTCGCAAGACAGCCGTTCCATTTCATGTCAACGAGACAATTTTCCACCTTTGACTACACTCACTCCATGAGTACGGTTACAGACTATCTACGGATCGTGCGACCGAGGTGTTTTTCCACCTTTAGTACTCGCTCACGAGGTAGGCTACATGTGCTGCCTTACCTCCGGGCGTCTGTGGGCGAGTAACGGCCAGACCCTCTCATCCAAGGATCCCTCATATCCCCCAGCTAAGAGCAACCGAACGAGTATCTGCGCCAAGCATGTAGCGTGCTCAGCACCTCACCTCAATTTTGATGTAGGTTTGTGTCGGCCAGGCTCTCACTTCCGAGGGTTTATGGCTTAGATTCAGCCATACACCTCGGCTGGGAGCCTTAGAGGTCATGTCCGGACTGAGATTATTGGCATCGTTTGCCTGATTTAGACTGCTATCTTCAGTCTATCTGCAGAGCAGCAGGTTGTGTCTCTCTTAGTCTGGTCCCTATCCCAAGAGCTGTCCAATATGTAGTTAATATCCATCGGAATAGCGCTTGGGGTCATGGGACACTTAAGCTCCCCCACCACGGCAAGGTGGAGACACATCGGGGTGGTTTCTCTCATTTGAAAATGTTGTAGGTTATATTGATGCATCTGGTGGTCTGTCAGTCTTGTAAATGGGTCTTCTCGTTGCTGGGCTCTGCTATCTCTTTTATCTTGCGTAGGTTGCAGACGTGTGCTCTTTACCAATTGATTAAGAGTCATACATTTTTCAGGTTTTGTCAATGCATAATTTATCCAACGTCAGCGTCCTTTCTTCACTTATTAATTTACTTGTAATGATCTACTTCTTTTCATGAGCTGCACATCGGTGATTCTGTCATTTCATTTCTTCTATTTTGCGTAGGCATCAATTAATGAATATTTGTGTATAATCGTTGTTGCCGTTCTCTTTGTTTCTCGTCCATATAGTAGTACTAATTGAACGTTGGAATTGAATGTTCTTAGTCTGATATACAGTTTATTGTGTCAGGTCTTAGTCAGATATGACTGAGCTACTGTATGACAGAAGACGTCACTACCTGCTTTCTGTTAACGCCTAGTGTAGGGCTGCTTTTACCACATCCCACACCCCACATTGTGGGGAAGAGCGCTATTGTGAGGGTTCAAGCCTTATCCTGTGCGAGGAAATGCAACCTAAAGACAAAATATCATGGCAGGGCTGTCCAGGCCCTATGCCTTGGTTGGCAGCTAGTCTGGGATCGAAGCTCCGACAGGCGGACAGTTAATGCATTGCTTTGCTGATCTGGCAGCTTTCGCATCTTGTCTTGTTCCAGATGTATGGGAGTACCTTTCCTCTGGAGTGAACTAGGCAGGCAGAGAGAGGGATCATGTTGCATGGGCAACACATGGTCTCTATAATTTAGCCCAAGCTTTGTGCCATGGAGAGGTATAACTCCATCCCTGGTCTTAAACGGTATCGGAATCAAAGCGAGAGGTAGCAGTTACCGGTTATAAGTCCTTGTGAATTTGCGTAGATATGCGGCGCCACGGGATGCCTCTGACGGTGGGACACACCTACAGGTGTCACTGATCAACTACCGCCCGCCTCAAGCTGGTCCGGTTGGGTCCGCCACAGCTTGCCTGTTTTAATGGATGCTTGGGGGATAGGACAAATTCTGAATCGCAGGCTGTAAAACCAATGCACTAGGTACTACTAAAAAGAAAAAAAAAAGAAATCTCAAGCTACGGCTTGCAACCTGGAATGTAAGAATCATGTGTCCAGGATTTTCCATTGACCTGAAGAATATTCACGATGTGAGAAAACCAGCTGTGATTGATGCTGAACTCAATCGTCTTAACATTAATATTGCTGGTCTGCAGGAGATTCGCCTAGCTGAGGAAGGGTCACTCAGGGAAAACAATTCAATCTTTCTTTGTTTTTTTTTTTTTTTGGGGGGGGGGGGGCAGAAAAAAAGTCAACATGGTGTGGCCTTTGCAGTAAAGAATTTGCTACTGGGAATGATTGAAATTCCAGCTGGGGGTAATGAAAGACTATTATCCCTGCGCTTGGCAGCCTTTTGTGGTTTAGCCAACATTATCACTGCATATGCGAGCCTGCGTGCCCAATTCTTAACCCTTGGAAATAAAGATTTACTTACATATGCACCGACACTCACTTTCTCAAATGATGTGAAGGATTTTTTCTATGCGGAGTTAGACTCTGAGATCAAGGCAGTTCCAAAATCCGACTACATTTATATGCTCGGTGATTTCAATGCTCGTGTGGGCAAGGACTCGAGTTCATGGCCAGTGTGCCTTGGAAAATACAACAACAGTCGCATGAATGAAAATGGGCAAAGGCTGCTGGAGTATTGCACCAGAAATAACCTATGTATTACAAACTTTTTTTTTTAGACAAAAGAGCTGCATAAGATCACATGGAAACATCTAAGATCCGACCACTCGCATCAGATGGACTTCATCATCACATGGAGACAACATCTGAACCAAATATCATTACCTCGAAGTTACCACAGTGCTGACTGGTACGGATCATTCTTTGGTTGTTGCAAGAGTTAGATTGAGACCAAAGAGAATCTACACAGCTAAACACAAATCTAACCCCAGGATTAATGTTATTAACACCTTAAATCACGATAAGTGCTTTGAATTCCAACAGCAACTTGAAGACACTTTCACAGATACATCAGAAATGTGTACAGCAAGTGAAAAGTGGGATAAACTTAAGAAAACTATTTATAAAACAGCGATAGGGGTTTACGGCACTGTGGATCATAAGAGGCAGGACTGGTTTGCGGCAAACAGCCAGACACTCAGCCCTTGATTGATAAAAAAGAAGATATCTCTCATACGAAACAAGGAAAGAACAACGCGTAACACTCTCAGTGAGCTGAAGCAAGCTAGGAAGGATGTGTAAAAGGTTGCCAGGCAGTGTGCAAATGACTATGGGATCAAGTTATGTGAGTCCATTCAAAATGCAAGTGATAAGGGAAACACCAGAAGCATGTATGAAGGGATAAATAAAGCCCATGGTCCAATTATCAAAACAAGTGCACCACTGAAAACCTTGACTGGAGACATCATCACTAATAAGAAACAGCAGATGGATAGATGCTTAGAGTACTATTTGAAGCTTTATTCAAGTGAGACGCCACTAGCGGATGATCCCCTCAACGTCATAGAGGACCTGCCAACTCGTGACCACTTGGACACACTTCCCACCATAACAGAAGTTAAGTGTGCTATAAATGAACTTGCATCTGACAAGGCTCCATGTATGGATGGAATTCCAATAGAGGTTATCAGGAGTGGGCAAGACACACTCACTCTACAGATCCACCTGCTAATAGAACTATGCTGGCGAGAAGGACAAGTCCCACAGGATTTCAAAAATTCAAGCATCATAACATTGCACAAGAACAAGGGTGATCGGAGCGACTGTAACAACAATAGAGGTATCTCACTTCTGTGTATTGTTGGGAAAGTATATGCCATAATTGTTCTGCACAGACTTCAAGTCCTAGGAGATCAAGTCTACCCCGAATCACAGTGTGGCTTCCGACAGAACCGGTCTACCATTGATATGATATTCTCATTGCGACAAATGCAAGAAAAATGCCGCGAACAGAATCAACCACTCTTTATTTCCTTCATCGACCTCACAAAGGCATTTGATTTGGTCTGTCGTGAGAGTCTGTTCAATGCACTAAAGAAGGTTGGCTGCCCACCAACTCTTCTGTCCATTGTGGAATCGTTCTACACAGGCATGAAGGGTATAATCAAGTTTGATGGTGCAACTTCAGAAGAGTTTGAAATCAAGAGTAGAGTTAAGCAAGGTTGTGTACTAGCTCCCACCCTCTTTGGAATATACTTTTCACTTCTAGTGAAATATGCCTTTCGTGATCAGGATGGTGGTATATACATTCACTCACGCTCGGATGGCGGCCTCTACAATGCTCAGAGATTGAAGGCCAAGACAAAAATTAGGAGGGTACTGATCAGAGAGTTGCTTTTTACAGATGATGCTGCAGTTACGACCCACTCTGAGGAAGAATTACAACGTCTACTATCTGCATTCTCCAATGCTTGTTCTGAATTTGGTTTAACAATTAGCAAAAAGAAGACGCAGATTATGTCACAAGGTGCACTTGGGGTACCATCAATCTTTATTGACGACGCCGAACTGTAGATAGTGGACCATTTCACATACCTAGGATCAGAGGTAAATAGCAAATTATCCCTAGATCAGGAAATCAAGATCAGGATTGGTAAGGCAGCAACAACAATGAACAGGTTAAGAAAAAGAGTCTGGGAGAACAGGAAGCTTACTGCCAAAACAAAAGTCCTTGACTATCAAGCCTGTGTCCTTAGTACTCTTCTTTATGTCAGTGAAGCCTGATCAACATACTCACACCAAGAGAAACGTTTTAACGGCTTTAATATGCGGTGTCTGCGAAGAATACTTGGTATTAAGTGACAAGACAGAATCACAAACTCTTCATACACTTAGATGGATAGGACACGTTAGGAGGATGAATGATGGTAGAATACCAAAGGACATCAGTTTTGGTGAATTACAGATGGGTACGAGATCTCAGGGTCGGCATCTACTACGATACAAAGATGTGTGTAAGCGTGACATGACATACATGCATTGATAATGCACATTGTGAGTAATTCGCCGCTGAACGTGTTGCATGGAGGGCACATATCAGAAATGGAATAAAGACAAAGGAGAAAATTATTGCAGATAGGTCACACACTGAGCATATGAGACGTAAGATTGTAAGTGATGGTGAAAATGACCATGTGTTCACATGCATCCACTATGGACGAACATTTACAGCACGAATTGGCCTTAACAGTCACATTGGCTACTGCCATGGGTTGTAGTTATTATGCCTTTTTTGAAACACAATGTAACAAACAAATTGTCAAGACTGCAAGATGCCAATGATGATGATGATGATGATGTACAGTTTATCATCACCACCAAGTGCCTTGCCGGCGGGTGTTAGAAATCAATCAAATCATGCCACTCAACAAATTGCAATCTCGGATGGCATGGTTCAATTCGTTTGTTGAATCCCTTCCGTGCCATGACATAAGACTGTTAAGAATCTTCTCTGATGTTTGTGATAAGTTGCTTTTGTGACCTACCTTCCCTCAAAACGCCCAGATTGCTCATTTTTGCTGTCCAATTAATTTTCAACATTCTTCTATAAAACAACATCTTCAAGGCATCCTGGGATTTTGTTTGCCTGTTTACTAAGTGTTCAGGATTCGCAGCCGTATATTAAAATTGAGTCTATGTAACATGCACGAACTCTTTTTCTAAATTTCAAGGTCAATGATTTATTGCATAAAACAGAATGCAGATTTTGCTTGCCCTATTCTGTTCTTTATCTCAGTAATGCATCTTCCATCTGATGTTATCCTTGTGCATAGATATCTGAATTGCTGCATTTGCCACAAAATAACGTCATTTACTTTAATGGCACATTGAGGCACAATCTGTTTCTTTGATATCACCATGACTTCCGTCTTTCTATTATGCAAACTAAGGCCCATTTTTTTCACTTTTTACAACCACTGTATCTTTCATTTCCTGTAGATCCTTCTGACTTGTTGCTATCATTATAGTGTCGTCAGCATAACGTAAGTCATTTATATTAGGCCCACCAACCTTGGTTTCCTGACATATTTTCTGTAGATCTTATTATATGTTAATTGTAAAATTAGACTAAATCATGAGATATTACACAAATTTGTCTGGTGCCCTTCTGTATACATTCAAATGTTCATACCAGGCTGTTGATTCTTGTGGCTGCTGTTCGCTGTTAGTATATGTTCATCATTACTCGCAGATCGTTGCCGTCAATGTTCAGTTTCTTGAGTAGTTTTATTACTTCGCGTTGTTTCACATTGTCAAATGCTTTTGTGTAGTCTATGAAGCATAAGTACATATTTATTTTTACTGCTGTAGCTCTGTCTAATAATGTTGTTTGTTTCCTTTCCCTCCACAAATCCACATTGTTCATCTCTAATTTTTGGTTTAATCTTGTTTCTTGTTCTTTTCATAATTATTTTCGGAAACAGTTTTGTCATGTGACTCATATGACTTATTGTACCATGCTCTTCGCATTCTATTGCGCCTAGTTGCTTTGGCAGAGCTATAAAGATGGATTTTAAAAGGTGACTAGGAATGTACCCACTGGTGTAAATGTCATTTAGGAATTTTATCAATGCTTCGATTCCGAAAACACCTAGAACCTTAACTTCCTCTAATGTAATGTTGTCTAGACCGGGTGCCTTTCCTTTCTTCATGCGATGTATATCATCTTCAACTTCAGCTGTAACTATTGGTGGACCATCACCATTGAATACTTACATCCGTTCTCCTATCATCATACAACTCGTCCACATATTCCGTCGATCTGTTGACTATATCATCTTGTCCCATCAATATTGCATCATTCCTCGATTTTAAATATCCAGTGGTTTTTCGTGTTTTCTTCCCTCGTATTGTATTTATTTGTTGGTGAATGGAATGTGAGTCTTTTCCATGGTCTGTCCCGATTCCCATACACGTACAGTTTATATCTCTTGAATTCCACAGATTTCCAAATGCTTTAAAAACTAATCTTACCCTTTGTATTCTCAAGTGATATCATCATCTCATCTCACATCTCAGTCTATACTGCCACCTAAAATGGTGTATGATTCCGTTAATTGATTCATTAATTGTTCTCATTTCCCTATGATATTATGCAATCTAACCGTTATTACTCCCCACCCAATGTTGTTAATTTATCAATCATTTGAGTTCATGTGTGAGACAAAAGGGCAATACCATCAACGAAGCCAAGACATCGAGCTCCTTTGTTAGAGACGGATATCTTTAATTCCTTTTGTGATTGCTTGTTGAAGTCTTCATAATCAAGTCCATAATCAGTAAGGATAACAGATGAGACATAAGGCATGCCTGCCACACTCCTATTCTTTTTTTTTTTAAATGTCTCTTTAATTTTCCATTACGGAGGACTCTGCAGCTCATGTCATTTTATTTTGCCATATTTATGTTGGACGGACAGAAAAACTAATGAGTAAGTCCTACAAGAAGCAGATGAAAACCTTAACACGATTAGAGAAATTAGATGTAGGCAGTCAACATGTTTAGAACACGTTATGATGATAAATAAACTAGAGAATTTGGTGACAAATGGAAAGATTGAGGGGAAAGAACACGTAGAAGGTAGAGAAGTAAATATCTGGATGGCTTGGTCACTTGGTTTGGCCGTGACAGGAAAACAGGGCTGATCCACGGCTGTGGTAATCGCATAAGATGGCGAAATATGACCGCCCACGCTTACGGGCATGGCACATGGGGATGGTTTATGTTGCTGCTATAGAAAATATAACATGACTGGCATGGACATGAAATAAAAAACTCACTATGTGAAATTATAATATACTTAGCATATTGCATTTCTACCCAAGATTGGCGGAATGTGATTTGAAACGTATTTAAAGTAAGCCTCGCATAGATTGAAAGATGGTGCATTCATAAATGGGAAAAAAGTCGATGAAATATGTAATTTATTAGAGTGACCCGCAAGCAAAAAGAAACCAAGAGAAAACACGAACAAAGACGCAAATGTCTTAAATACAATGAAACTTTTTTGTAATGCGAGCTTCCAACTTCTATACCGCGAAGCGATATAATTATATCTGACGTATGTACGAATGCACACGTTTCTTTTACACTATTGGGCAAAAGTTCACTTACATTGTTACAAATGTCAATGTGCAAATATTTTATTTTTTAGTTTCTTTTAACTTATTTTCAATCTTGTCATTGTGTGGAACCGGCTTTGCGGCGAAGGAGTTACGGAGGCAATTCGCAATCCCGCACAGCTGTGGGAGATTTGGCAGCAGACCAGCTTGCGTTGGTTTTCATACGATGATATGAGTGTCAATGGCTCAGAAAGCAATGACAAATCAGTGAACGTAAACTGACCATGAAATCACAAACGGCCAAAGATGCTGGATTTGATTCCGACGTCCTGTAAAGGAATTGCAACTAACTGACTATTGCATAGAGACCATGATTCTGTCATATATATATATATATATATATATATATATATATATATATATATATATATATATATATATATATATATATATATATATATTGAGAACAAATTAATATGGAATGCGGTCGTTTTGACCAATCAGTGTAAAGTTATTCAAATGACACGCGCTGAATGTTTGTAATATTATTCCTTTAAAAATAGTGCTAAGTGAGGTGGAAATGCCATCTGCCTCTCACCTCAGTCTCATTCCTGGAGCATGGGTAAACAAGTTCTATATTTTATAGACCCCTCTGAAACCGTGATTGAGATAGTAAGATCACTCCCGCCCCCTTAACTTCTCAAGATATGCCCTGGGTAGTGGTTTGGGTGCCGGTCTCTCTGGCAGAGGTGTTACACCACTTTCTCCGTAATCCCGTTTATCACGCAGAGTCTCGTAGCGGGCGAGAACTGGGAGCGGTTCTACCCCCGCTGATGATTTGCGGGATAACTGAGCCGGCCGCCCAGAAAGCAATGGTAAACTACTGAGCGTAATCTTGCCAAGAGATCAACAGGCTGCTGAAAGATGCTGCTGTTGACAGCGATGTCCTGTAAAGGATATGCGAATTTAAAAAAAAGTGGTTTGGGTTCCTTTGGAGAACGTAGAAGTTCCCGCATTCAGCATGTACGCCCTAGCAGTTACTCCACTCTTGGAAATAGTACAGAGTCGGTCAACAAGCCGATGTCCAGGCTATATACGTGGGGAAGTCAATAAGTTAGTCATAAATGGCTGTAGAAAAATAACTAAATATGATAACAACTTTAAACCACTACTGGAAACGCTGATCGTATTCTGGCACGAACCTAAGGCCAAACACGTCAATATGGAAGCACTATACTCGAGTTTCGTTCTCGTTTGAGCTCGTCAGTAGTGCATATCCCTGACCGGATCCGGAAACAAGCCCCGGATCACTGGCATGTGAAGCGGGTGTGTAACCACGCGGCACACGCTGGACATGCCAAATCACCATAACAGAATATTACAACGTTACCCATCGTAGGCCATGCTCAAGATTGCCCAATCGCCGCGACTGACGTCCGTCAATCGATATGGACCCGAACGATCAGGACTTCTCACTGGCAAGGAACACCAGGCCTCCTAAAATCCAGTGAGCAATAATCAAATTGATTATTTGGTTGTTTCGGGATTTGAAATTTAAATATTGAGCACAACCCACTTCTGGCAACGCTGATCGTATTCTGGCACGAACAGCTTCACACGCCAGTGATCCGGGGCTTGTATCCGGATCCAGTCAGGGATATGCACTACTGACGAGCTCAAACGAGAGCGAAACTCGAGTATAGTGCTTCCATATTGACGTGGATAGGCCTTAGGTTCGTGCCAGAATACGATCAGCGTTGCCAGTAGTGGGTTGTGCTCAATATTTAAATTTCAAATCCCGAAACAACCAAATAATAAACTTGAAACCAGTTTATTGTCCCTTTATTTCTCAACATAATTTCCACCAACATTGATGCACTTATCTCATCGTTTTATCAGTCCTCCCAACCGGTCGCATAGACCTACGTGCTCTAGTTTCTAAACCACGTTTTAACTTCACATTCAACTTCGGCGTCATTCACGAATTGTCTATCCCCAAATTGAGTTTTCAGTGGACCAAAAGGGTGGAAATCGCTAGGGGCTAAGTCGGGGCTGTAAGGTGGATGTTCCAGAACTTCCCAAATAAGTTGGTTAATCGAGCCGTATGTGGTCTGGCATTGTTATGAAGAAGAGACACCCCTCTAGTCAGCAGTCCTGGACGTTTTCTATCGATCATGCATTATGCTGTATGCTGAACCATGTGAGTACCCTACTGCAAATGCTACAGAGTCTATCTTTACTCGCCTGTCACCTCTAATCATCTCATCCACCCACTGCACTGATGCTTCTGTTGCAATCTCAACGGGACAACCAGATCGGATTTCATCAACAATGTTAGAACGTCCTTAAGAAAAGTTTTCTACCCAGCTATGCTCCGCTTTATGGGACAAACATTTGTCAGCATAAACAGGAATCATTTCCTTATGAATGTCCTTTGCAGGCAGTTCTTTTGCCCACCAAAAAAAAAAAAAAACGCACAACAGCACGTTGCTCTTTGGTTGTACTCTCCGTAAGTACAGTCGCCAATTTTTTATGTGCTACGCATGCGTATGAGAGATGTAGCGCCCCTGACGAACAGGAATATAAAGTTCAAAGTTGCTGTCACCTAATGACACCTGTAGAAAACACCAACTACATTTACCTACCATCCCACAGAACTGTGTGAATTACTTATTGACTCGCCCTCGTACAAATGAAAATGAGGAACGCCCACCTTGCAAATACTTTGCCGTACTGTAGGAACTACCGGACATCACGTATGATGTGTGTGCTGAACGTTGACTGATATCAGGATTTGCGGCAATGTCACTGACAGTGTCGCTTGTCGACTCTGGGGGGACAGTAGAATCAACAAGCACACTTCAACTTCCCTTTTTCCAATGTTGGGTCTGTTGCCAGACCTTTGTCTACACACCCCCTTTCCAGTCTTCTATTCACTATCTCTCTCTCTATCTATTATCGCAAGACCATACCTCTCTTCACTTTCCTTCAGAACGTACCCACACAACACTGTCCTCCAATAAATACTAAAATTATTTACTGAATAAAAAGTGTCATGGGTATGTATACGGTGTGTGTACAGACGTTTTTATTGTGTTCTATCGTGTAGGTGAAATAAGAGTGACAGTCTAAGATCCACATCACAGTCACATCACGCAAAGGCCATATATTGTCACCACAGCACTGAACTAGTTTACTCTCACCCAGTGTAGTTTCTCTCTGACTGATGATGATGATGTCTTCACAATATCCTTGACTTTTGAAATAAACTGTATTTTCACAACAGCGTGTTTTTTTATATGTCATGTCTTTCCGTGTGAAATATCCAATATTATGAACGGTTTTAAAGTCCAGGGAATGTTTACGCATCCGATACAATTTAATGAATTATTGTCTATGAATGGATGGCTAATCACAACCCTGTTTATATATTACACTGACACACTGTTTGTATTAAAGTCCAAGAATGTTCTATTCCTCAGAGGAAAAGTTATGGCATTACAGTTTGTTTGTATTTATCTTATGGTTATGTGAACCATATTGCTAGTCCGTTCTATGTGGAGTTGACATATCTTCTGCTGTCAGTATCTTATCAGGACAGATGTATTATGCCGTTACTTTTAGAACTGGTTTTCCTTAGGGTTGATACAAGACTTAAATCTTGAGGATATTTATCACTGCACCCGACTTTTGTAATGTCCTTCTTTTTATGGGTGTAGCTATTACAATTTCCAGTGTAGTGGAATTCAACGGAGTTCAGTGGAGTTCAGTGGAGTTCAGTGGAACCTGTCGAAGATACAATACCTGGTGAGATCAACCTAACTCAGACTTATTAGAAGTGAGAGTAGGCTGGTGGCCATTATCAGGTATAACTTCTATAGATTCAGAGAAATGATCTCTGACATAAGGTATAGGAGTTCTTCACATAACTTAAGACAAGGTAAAAGAAGGAAAAGTCATAGGAAACTTTAGAAATCCCAGTAACCCCTATACTACAATCTCCCATCGTAGACATATCTTCTATTATAATAGTAATCATACTATCGAGTGCCCTGACCCTTACTGAATCCACTAAGTTCCTTCTCCGCTAAATGTTGCCGACACTCTATATTATAATCAAATCCGCAAATACACTAGGCTAGAGTTCTACTCTACACCACAACTACCTTATAATATTATTCCAGTCCTAGAATTAAACCACCGAGTCCCATCAAGGAAGAACTGCCTGTTGTTTTCAAACAACCTAGACATCGTGATTAAGATATCTTTTTCGGCACTGAAATAAATCCACACTCCAGCCTTGATCAAGCCAACATGTATACTGAATTAAACTGGTATTTTAAAACTATTTATACTTCGGCTCCTCTTGTTTATCTTCATACAACAACCGAAATCTACTTTGATAAACGACCATTCTGGACATCAATGATTATCCACTCGTTTCTCGGGACTACGGACATACGGTTCCGTTACTTCAAAAGTCTTCTAATCGTCTATCGTGACTCCGTTTTCCCATATCAAAGGTTTGTGAAATTGTTTTATCGTGATTCCCTCTCCGGGGTTCAAAGGATTTTAGATCGTCGTTTTCCGTCGCCCTTCTCCCAACAAAACGCGGTATCTGTTTTGATCTTGGAGTCAATAGCCTGTACTCACCTCAGGACCGAAGCGATCGCTTGTTTTTCTGATTTTAAGGTCAATAACTTTCCATCCTCGTGTAATATAAGTAATTTTCTGTTTTGATATATCGTAGGGTCGTTAACCTATCAGTATTCTGTGACAGACAGTCAACGGCTGTAATCGACTCTGCGGTCACTACTCGATGTGCCTCACTTGGTTGTGAACAGTCTGTCACAGAAGTCACGCCGTTTTGAAACTTCCTACTCTACACACACACACTTGCTGGACTGACAGGCATGCATCACCATACTATACCTTCATTCGCCGATGAATTGTTACAGGTTTCACCCCTTCACTAATCGAAAAACGGATAATAGAACGCTGCTTCACTTTGGTGCATGTCAAAAGTGGGTCGATTATCTTAAATATGGTTCTTATGAAGTCACCGTGTTTGTCTGCACAGTGACATCAAATGTTTAACACTTTTGACATCCTTAACAACACTATCGACAGGTTACAAGACAATTGGAAGGTTATTGTAATTTCTTTAACACTATTAAGGTTTTCATTTGAAGCCCCTCGTTTAAAACACTATGAAATCTACCCACAATAAGCCACAGCTCGGTTGTATTACTACCTAGTCTATTTGGTTTCTGCTATTTCCATCAGATGATGCCAATTCCAATTCCATTTTCAAAACAAAAATTCCAAATTCGATCTCGTCTAACCTGCTTCCTCAGCGGTTGTTATTGTTGAGAGTCGTAGTATTTGTGGAGTGTTTCACCCTGATTCTTGTCTTGTGCGCGCTTTCGAGTAAGTCCTATCTCGGACTGGTTATATCGGCTTTTGTGCCACCTGGGGGGTTGGTGGCGGCTGTCTTTTGTGCCGGTCTCCTCTTGTTGTTTTCTTTGATGGTGCTGTTTCCTGGCTTGTCAGGCTTGGCTAGGTGCAGTCCTTTTAAGGACTTTTTATTTGGTATTTTTGCCTCCTTTTCTGTGTATTGCCCGTAGAAGTTTTTCAATGCGATATTCCTCCTTGCGCCTTTCTTCACTTTCGCGTTTGAGTTCTTGCTGTCGTTCGATTGCTTCCTCTGTGGTCAGCCATGGGACGATCTCTCTGTCATCTATAGTATTGCCATGGCTGTTCGTCATCCTGCCATAAATCTGGTTCTTCAGCGAGACGGCAGGGCATTGGTTTCCCCTTGTTTTTCTTGTACTTCTTTGCTTTTTCTTCCATGTGCCTTCTGTATTCCTTGCACTTGAGTTCGTGTGTCCTTTTTATCTCTGCGATTTCTTCATCGATAAATACTGGCGGCAACGGGACGACCTCTCTGCCGTCGCTAGGGCGCACATCTCGGCTTTCTTCGGATGTCTGGCGGGATATTGGCTTCCCTTTGAATGTTTCGGGTGTCGTGGTTGGGCTGCTGGCTTTCGCTTGTGATTCAGGCGCGGTCTCTTGGTTTTCATCTTGCAGTTTCTCTGCAATTTCTTGTATGGCTTCTGTTGTTTTGTTTCTGAAAAGTTCCATTTCAGTTTTCTGTAGTTCTCGCTCTGATTTAATGGTTTGTAGGATTTCTTCGTTCTCCTTCTTTATCAGTGCAATATGTTCCACTTCTTGCTTGATGGTTTGCTGGATCTCCTTCATTTCCGCCAGAAGATTTTCGTTGTCGCTGGTAGGAGTCTGCGTCAGCTGTGCCTTGACTTGTTTCTTCAACTCGTCTATCTGTTTTGCAGTTGATCTCTTTCAGCTTGTGATATACCCGTGGCTGTCTCGCACCTCCGCATTGCTTCGTTGTATGGTGTCTTTGTGTTGATTGCGAGCTTTAATACATCTCTGTGTCGTTGCAGGTACGGATAGCCCAAGTATCTTGCTCCATGCTTGTCCAGGCAGTTGGTGCACTTTCTTTTGTTTTTGGGTGCTCGAAACTCCGTGTCCAGCTTGGCCAGCGGACACTCCTTGATGGCATGGTGATCGGCGCAGTACCGGCAGATTTCCGTCTTACTGCGACATGCAGCTCTGTTGTGGCTGGCCCTCTGGCATATGGAACATTGATTGACTCCGATGATGCCTGGCTACTAAGCCTTTTATACTGTTGCTAAATATTGTATTGGCTCGCACAGTTGACTTTCAATATAGATAGTATTAGTTTATCCGCGGCCCCATTAGATTTCTTATACTGTGCTTTCTACCATATTTTTCTTTGCTGTTTTTATCTATGCTCGTTTTAGTATTAACATATTTCAATATTAATATGATGTCATTTTTATAACATCTTCTGTAGTATTATGAGTACTCTTTTTAACAAACTTCAATTGCTGTCTATTCAGCTTTTGTTGTTGGTGCGTTAGCTTGTAGCATTATGATATTACTCCATTTTGCTTTAAGCCGTATACTAATGATTCTATCACAGGAGTTTTATAAGCCAGTGTACATATTCATTCATTCAGTAGCATGTCCTTTGCAGAACCTCGCTCCCATAACAATCTTCCGGAAATCCTCTCGTCCGATACACCCATTTATAGATCATCCCCCACATCCTGCACCTTTTGGCCTTCCCATTGCTATCTTCCCAGGCATATACCCCTCCATTATTGTTCTCTCCAAACTTTCGTGACGTTTAAAGTGACCAAAATATTTCAATTTTCTTTGTTTTATCGTCTTTAATAGCCAACCTTCTTCAATATTCAGCTCTTGAAGTATGGATGCATTTGTTATTTTCTTTACCCAAGATATTCTTAGAACTCGTCTATAACATTTATATTCAAAGGCATTTATGCGCTGCTCAGCTTGTTTAGTAAGTGTCCAGGTCTCACAGGCGTATGTTGCAATAGGAAAGCTGCATGCCCTTAAAAATCTAATTTTTGTAGTTACGCAGTCTGCTGCTAAATCGGCCGCAGCTGTGTTCGGTACGCAGGTAAGCGGGCTCACAAATCGCGTTCTCAAGCCTTGAGATGATCTGTCTACAATCGTGAAATCGTCCGACTCCATAATTTATTCAGTTGCTTTAGTCTTTGAAGAGCAATTGATAGTCGTCGTTTAATTTCTTTCATTGTGTACATAACACACATATATTCAAGTATACTGCTAATGTCTGTCTTCCTTGCTTTCTACACCAGAATATACAAGCACTCCTCCACTGTGTATATGTAAGTGTTATGTCCACCCCATCTATGCTAAGAGATTCCCCGGGTTTAAATTTACAACTGTTTCTACTTCGCAAATAGTTTTTGTGTTGTTTGTTTTCATTAATAATTTTCACATTTTAATTCCTGTTTGTAGTTTTTGTTTTAAGCTTGACAACGCTTATTTCCTTGGCAAGAGAGTCTTCAGGGATATCGTTATCTCATCTGTAGTACCACTCCACATGATGCACTCTTCCCAACTGTGTACATAAGATTCTGATCGCCTGGGGGTCTAACCAAGGAATGCATTTTTTTTTTCTTGTTGTATATTCTACATAAATGCAAGTTTTCTAGGAGTCTGCAAAGAAGATAGTATGTCTGTGCTTTCCTTCTCTGCAGTGACAATACTGGTCTGTGATTAGCCATTGTCTCTATAACACTATGGTCTGTCATTTTTTTTTTTTTTTGCATATCCTGTTTACAGGACATAGCTGTCAACACCAGCATTTTACTGCTGTTGTTGATGTCTTGGCAAGTTTACTTTCAGTAGTTTGCCATTGCTTTCTGAACGACCGGCTCCCATACCAACACGTTAAGACCCATCACGACGCAGTCTGCTGCTAAATCGGTCGCAGCTGTGTTCGGTACTCAGGTAAGCGGGTTCACAAATCGCGTTCTCAAGCCTTTAGATGATCTGTCTACAATCGTGAAAATTAGACCATAATCAGCAACTACCTGTCCCCCCTCTTAAGCTCAATCCATCACAAATCTAGTTTATTCAGATTACTTTGTTTGGTGTGCTAAACGGGTAATCTACCATGTCCAAGTATGACACGAAGGCTAGCGGAGGACAAGGGGTGACTATTACTCCCAACCACCCCTTTTACACCCTCTTGCCACATTAATTGCTCAAGAATACGTTTATGGCCTGTCACACGGCTATTATTTATATACTTGTATCTCATGTTATACAGATTATATTTATATGCGTTTATTTCTTGTCATACAACAATATGTATATACGTTTATCTCCTGTTAAACATATATATTTCTATACGTTTATGGCCTGTCATACAGCTATATTTATACACGTTTATGGCCTGTCATAAGTTGTATATTAAATACTTTTATGGCGTATCAGACATTTATATTTTAGTGGGGTTATTTGATAGAAAACGTCCATATTAGCCTGTGGATATGAACTACTTGACTAGACAAAATAATTCAGCGCTAAATGTTAGATAACGACGGTGGGGCAACTACGAAACGAAAGAAATATACTTAAGGATGCTGTTAGGTGGCAAGAAGAATCTTAAACAAGGTTGTATTTATAAATCCAAAACAAATCATCGTGGCAGGTAGTCATGACAATAATGACATAAAACAAATTAAAGACAGGTTTATTGATGAAATGACACACATCCTTGTCACTGCAACATCATGTTCCGATGAAACAATGGAAGAAAACAAAATGGTTTTCCTGCAGGATTTGTCTCCGAACCGCTATTAGATCAGCGCAGCAGTTGTTGACCCGCCAAAATGGTGATTACGTTCTGCTGGGCTTGTTGTCACAGCACTTAAGGCCGCAATGAAGCATTGGCCAATAGAATCAATATTGACACACTTTCAGCTCGGCGATCCTATTGTGCATCCAAGAAATCAAACAGTAAATAAACCTGCGCTTCCCAACTCCTTCAATCGTTCGTAACAATATTACATCTCATGTAGCTGGACATATTTTCAACCTGGTCTACTGGTTAGTGCACTTGTCTGCAAGGACACAGTCATAAAGGTTCGATCCCCCCGTGAGGATCGGTTAATTGTGTTCGAAAAATAGAAACGGTGGAAAGTAGTCCCATTGTAAATATTGCCGTTGAGGTGTGTCAAGTGGAGACCTTCACATATTCTAAGCCACGATATGTGATGTAGGATGACCAGTTCGCTTCTTCCTCGCCTTTCCTTCGCAGACAACTCCCAGACAATGCTGACCATTGTCTGGTGTCTGTCTATGTCTTGATGCTAGGTCGGATCCACAGCCGACTGGTAGGTACGTGTATTGCATGAAATGGGGGATTGAACCCGGACAACTGGTTTGGAGGCAAGAACACTAACTAACCATCATGTCGCCTCGACATGTCAATATTGAATTACTATCCACAGATATAGATCTAACGGGAGGGTACTCTGTGACGAAATGGTTAAGTCCCCTGCCCCACGCTCTGTTGGTCGTGGGTTTGTTTCAGGACTCCTGGCTGTCGTCGCTGGAGCTATTGAATTAGTTGTCTGTGCCACGCTTTCCGCATTCTGGGCAATGAGAATGACCCCTATTACTTATTACACAATTTTTGTTTAATCTTGTTTATTACGCATGTCATCATTATTTGCAATACCAACTATTTGATGCCGCATACAACTTCTTGTACGACGATCTTCAAAGACTATAGCATTTAGTATCTTTGACAAAGCCATGATTAAGAATTTTAGCAACTTACATAAAATGTGCACATTTTTAAAGATACGCTTATAACAAGTTAATTATTGCAATCCAAAAATCATCTAAGGCATCAATCCCCTTCTCCCCCCCCCCCCCCCACCCAACCTTTTCCCCCAATGTTAGTTTGTCGGATCACAGTGTCTTTCCTTTCTTCGTATAGTGTTGGGCAAGATCAAATTCTGCAAGTATTGGTGGGCATTCACAAGTGATTATACAAATTCTGCAAGTATTGGTGAGCATTCACAAGTGATTAAACAAATTCTGCAAGTATTGGTGGGCATTCACAAGTGATTATACAAATTCTGCAAGTATTGGTGGGAATTCACAAGTGATTGTACAAATTCTGCAAGTATTGGTGGGCATTCACAAGTGATTGTACAAATTCTGCAAGTATTGGTGGGCATTCACAAGTGATTATACAAATTTTGCAAATATTGGTGGGCATTCACAGGTGAATATACAAATTCTGCAAGTATTGGTGAGCATTCACAAGTGATTATACAAATTCTGCAAGTATTGGTGGGCATTCACAAGTGATTATACAAATTCTGCAAGTATTGGTGGGCATTCACAAGTGATTGTACAAATTCTGCAAGTATTGGTGGGCAATCACAAGTGATTATACAAATTTTGCAAATATTGGTTGGCATTCACAAGTGATTATACAAATTCTGCAAGTATTGGCGAGCATTCATAAGTGATTATTTCTGGTATGTTATCATCATATGCCCGCTCCGTGGCGAAGGTATTACGGATGCAGTTCGTGATCCCGCATACTGCGTTCGAAACACAGCTGCACGGATGAGGCAACATACTGCGTTGCGTTATGATTTTATTACGAAATGGTATGGGTGCCGGTCGTTCAGAATGCAATGGAAAACTTCTAAACGTAAACTTGCCAAGAGATCACAACAGCAAAAAAATAAAATAAAAATAAAAATAAAACATTATGATGTGGACTGCAACGTCCTGTAAAGGCTATGCAACTAACTTTTTGTTTTTATCATCATATGTTTCTTTTTGCACTCTAACCATATATTATATTATTTTGGCCCGTTATTTGTTGTTCTAGCCTTTGATTTTAAAAATCCAATGGTTGTTCGTATTTTCCTACCAGCTAAGATCTTTATTTCTTGGGAAAGGAAATTTAAGTTTTTCTATGATTTGGCTTAATCTCGGAACATTTCTTATTCATGCAGAATTCAGCCTCGTAGCGTTTGTTTACATTTTTTTTAACATTCTTCTACATCTTTTTCGTTTGCCCCATACATTTTGTTTGGATGTAATTGTGCCTGTTTACAACAGAGCTGCGATATTTGCGCAATTCGGTCGACACAACCGGCTTCTTCCCAGCATATGTTGCTCAGGTATTATACTCTTCCGTACAATCCCTTTTATTTATTCTCTTGTCTTCCATTTGAAGGAATGAATCCCTGTGTCATTCATTTCTGATTGTTTCCTTGTTTACAATACCGCATATAAGAGGGATGATTGCTTTTGACATCATCGATTGACGTAACATGTCATACAATTTATCGACATTGTGAATTATCTCTATGACCAGGGTAGAGCAGAATAAACTTTACATGTTGTATCAGCAGTTAATAGTTTCAGTCATTAAGTATGGCTTGGGGCTGCTGGCAGCCTGAAAGGTTGGAGCGCATACAGAATGCGGCCATGCGGGTGATCCTGAGGTCCACAGACACATAAATTATATGCATGAGGCATATCCTTGCACTACCACCAATTGCGGACAAGCACACGGTCCTTCAAGTCAATGGTACCTGAGAGTCGCTGCAGGCAGGGATCACCTTCTGCATGAAGCCATGGATACAGTCAAGGGTCATTGATTGAGAAGTGGCAGGTTCTGGATGACACAGGCAGAAATATCTATCAGCCAGGTGTATGAAATAGAGACCATTAAACGTGAAATAGGGTGGGTAAAAGTACCAGAAGGCATGTTGGACTGGCACAAGGTAATAGTCACACTGGGTCGTGAGTACAGAGAATGGGCAGCGGGCCGTACAGAGTTTGAGGTGCAACAGCTGATCCAGGGCAACACACATCAGGGTGACATAGTCATCTATACCGATGTGTCAGTCGTGAGAAACAGACGTAGTGGCTGGGGTTTTATTGCTAAGGTTAATGGATGATGCTTGAAACAGGAGAGTGGATATGAGACTACGACCTCCAGCATGCGAATGGAGGTGGAAGCATTAACAACGGCTGGAGGAGACCGCTGCAACACACGTTGTATTCATTACGGATTCAAAGAGTATGCTTAGTAAGGTGGGGAAAGGAATGTTTTGTGTGAAATGGCTGTCGTCGCTTCGGAGGTCACAGATTGTGAGAATTGTATGGATATTTTGCCCTGGCCATGCGGGGGTGCGGGGGGAATGAACAGACTGAGAGGCAAGGAAAGGACTTCTTGGTGGTAGATTGGCTATTGACAAAGGGGAGGTTGACGTACGCTTGTGGGACCAGGTGGAGAAGGTGGGAGAACAGATTGAGAACCCGTATGTGGAAAGAATGAGATTGCGGGGAATCGGCAGGGGTTCTGGAAGAATCTCAAAACTGAAAGGGAAGATCAGGAGAACTTTTAATCAGATGGCGGTGTGAACTGTTAGTAGTATGACTCTTCGCTGGCTGTCGAATGAGGGGACGGAGCACGTATGGGAATGTTCCAGTGCAGTTATGTCGGTTCTTAACTCAACTCAACTCAACTCAAAGAATATTTCGTGTAGAATGGCTTGCATCGCTTCATAGCACACAGACTGTGAGAATATTATGGATTTTCTGCCCTGGTCTTGTGGGAGTGCTGGGGAATGAACAGGCTGATAGACTAACATGGAATGCATCTCTCGGTGGTAGATTATCTATTGGCAAGGGAGAGAAGATCGGGCGTCTGTGGGACCAGTTGAAGAAAGCGGTAGAACAGACCGAGCACCCATATGTGGAGAGTATGATATATTTGGGGATCGGCAGGGGTTCTGGACGGATCTCAAAATTGAGAGGGAAGACCAGCAGAACTTTCAATCAGATGGCAGTTGTAACGATTAGCAGTATGACTCTTCGCTGGCTGTTGAACGAGGGGGACGGAACGCATGTGAGAACTTCCTGAGTGCAGTATTGTTGTTTCTTAGCTCAACTCAACTCAACTCAACATAGTGTTCTGTGGAATCTTTTTTTAATAATCTAAATCTTATGTTTCATATAACTGGAAAATGGTCACTATACCAGTCTACGTCTGATCCGGTATATTTTGATAGTGAACTGATTCCGAATAACTTTCTTCCTTATCGGTTTGAAGAACCAACATCATAGAACTCCCTAAGTAAATTTTCATGGACTATAACAATCGAATTCATCTCCTTGTAATGCGTTATTGTGTCTTCAACTAGCATTCGTTCATTGATGGACTTCACAATCTCTTCCGCCAGTACCGGCGCTTTTTAAGCCAGCAGATCTCACCATTCGTTGCCTCGTACTCCAGCATGATGCGCACGGTAAACCAATGCCAGACCTTTCAAGAGAGAAACCTATGCTCTGGAATTCACTCTTTCCACATGTTCATTTTTGACACTAGGCAAATTGGTCTGAGATACCCAAAACTTTCCTGTAATTCTACAAGTGCCTATCAATACCAACGAATATATTTCTCATTCGGCAGTTGGAGATCGGAGAGAATATTTATCAATCTATGATAAATTCCAGAAAGAGAAAATCTATTCACAAAATAACTATTTATATAAAGAAGAAGTAAACTCATTGCGTTCTTTATGGTGTCACGGAATTCGCGAAATGTGCGGATATTTTGAATCCTCGTAGGCACGCAACAGGAACAATACCCACCTCTCTCTCTCTCTTTCTTTCTCTCTCTCTCTCTCTCTCTCTCTCTCTCTCTCTCTCTCTCTCTCTCTCTCTCTCTCTCTCTCTCTCTCTCTTCTTATATATACCTTGCACATGCCCATATACATTAGCATTATGTATGTTTAGCGATGTGTATGTGCGTTCACGCATATCAGTCCACCCATACTTTATGACTAATCTCATAACAACATATATGAGTACATCATGGGGTTTTGTTTAGTACCACCATCGCGCCCCCTCATGCTTCGTTAGTACATCCACTGAGATTACTCAGATACCCCTACCAGACTAGTTACGGTCCTGCCCTCCTGCCCCCGCCCCCCCCCCCCTTCTTTCAATGTGCTCACTGAACCGTCACACCTATCACCGGGTATACACGAATACATTAGAGATTTTCTGAGTTGCCTACAGATCGGAACTGTGAGGTGAGTATGAACAAATTTTTTTTTCAATTCACAATTTTTTCAATTCTTATTTTCTTCACTGCTTTAATTTTTTCATCCTTCTGTTCTTCTCGTCCTGTCGTCACCTTCTGATGTAGTCACAGGAGATCTCCCTGACTGTATGTTGTGTTTGTGAATGTGTTTGTTTGCTGATGAAGGCTAGTCGCCGCAACGTCCTGTATGTTTCTTAATTCTGTTATGTAAAGCTGCACTACTTTGTGTCATTTTATATTGTTTACACTTTCACAGCTTTACCGCAGTTCCACCTAATTTTATGGATATTTCAGAGGAAACTGATGACCTTTGACGGTATCCATGTACAATGAAGATGGTCATTGATAAAATGCATACTAAACGTTCTATACCAGACAATAAACTAACATACAAGTAGACAGGAGATTCAATAAGATATTTAAATCTGGTAGTAGGATACAATAATTCATAAGGGACGCACAGGACAGTGACACCGCAGCCAACCATGCAGATGCACGAGGCGACTCAAGAGCGTTAGTCTGAGACTGGCTACTGCATCCCATAGAAATCTTTAGCTTCAATATCCAACTAATCCTGGACGCGTCTACACAGGCTTTGCATGAGTTAGTTTAGGCCTGTGAGCCAATGGGAGATGAAAGGCAGAAGGAGGAGGAGAAGAAGAAGAAGAAGAAGAAGAGGAAGAAGAAGAAGAAGAAGAAGAAGAAGAAGAAGAAGAAGAAGAAGAAGAAGAACAACAACAACAACAACAACAACAACAACAACAACAACAACAAAAACAACAACAACACTAAACAGGAAGAGGAAGAGGAAGAGGCAGCAACTGCCACAGCAGCAGAATATTAATAATAATAATAATAATAATAATAATAATAATAATAATAATAATAATAATAATAATAATAATAATAGCAATTAATTATAGTCGATTGTTATAGTCGATGCAAATTTACTTAGGGAGTTCACTTGTGGCACTTCAAGCTCGTCATTATACTATAACCTAGAATATACGAAGCCATTTCACATTCCTCCTGCAGTATCTGTAAGAAGCTACCTGTATATGGTTGTGTGTGTTACGGTTTGTTACCATTGATCCAGTTTGCTACCATATATTCAGTGTGCTACCATAGATCCAGTTTGCTATCAGCGAGTCCCCAAAGTTCGTGCCAAAGATTACTCTGGTTCAAGACGATGGACATCAAAGATTGAAACTGTAAGAGACAGTGAACTACTATATCCGTAAAGACGCTGACTAAAAGACAAATGTCTGTCTAAAAGTCTAGAAGAGTCATTAATTGTGTCGTGTTTGCATGGCCGGGCAGTTTCCTCTGACCGCGGGGGTCTGGACAAGTGATAGCACGAGAAATTATCTGGAAGAGAATGGAATTGCTTTCTTTAATTTCTGCCCACGTTCTCCATTTACTCTATTCATTTCAGGATATTGCAGTGTCCCACATACACCATAGTTTAGAAAACAAGAGGAATGGTTACTGGTATACGCATATTTGTAAACAGACGAAAAAATCAATGGAAGCCTTGGAGATGTGGTTTTATAGAAGCATGCTGAATATTAAGTGGACAACCAAAATGGTCAATCAGAACGTTTTAGAGGAATCAGAGTAGCAAAGACAACTTATCACAAACATCAGAAAGAGGTAGTTATCGTATTATGTTTGCCACATTATGCGAAGATAAAAGCTGGAACATGTTGTGACAACCGGAGAGATTTGCGGAAAGAGAGATAGAGGAAGACAGCGTGAGAAGATTCTTGACAGTCTTGTGTCAATATCACAGAATAGACTCAACAAACGAATTGATCTATGACGTCGGAGATCGTAATGTGTGGAGAGGCATGATCGCCCACGCCAGCCAGTAAGGCACTGGATGATGATGATACACATATACGCGTCGGGCTGCTAGCGAAATGATAGCGACCTGCGTTTGCGATGTCACTAGCGCGGTCGGACGCGGATTTCACAATGAGGATAAGATTGGCCACCTGTGCATACCTGATCCCAGGCCTATACCATTTGATGGCGCCATAATATCAGAGACTCATAGCAAGCAATTGCCTCTAAACAACTTTATATGTATACACACATACAGCAGACGCGTTAGTGTAATGGTTAGGGCGATATGCTGGCAATGACATCAGCACTGTCGGACGAGGATTTGTTGCCTGCACTAGTCGTTCCTAATGGGAGGGAGGGACTCGTCACCAGTTCCTCTTTGCACTCTGGTCTAACTAATGAAATGATCCTGGTACACCACATAACCACAGCAGGTTTCTGTTAAGGGACTTTTTTTTTCTTAATAGGCGCCCTAACAGTACCAATGACACATTCACTATACAGGAACACATACACCAGACAGATGCACAGATAATTGTCACCATAGTGTCAATGACACATTAACTATACAGGAACATTTACATCAGACAGATCCACAAATAGGCGTCCCAACAGTACCAATGACACATTCACTATACAGGAACATATACACCAGACAGATGCACACATAATCGTCCCAATAGTGTCAATGACACATTAACTATACAGGAACATTTACATCAGACAGATCCACACATAGGCGTCCCAACAGTACCAATGACACATTCACTATACAGGAATATATACACCAGACAGATGCACACATAATCGTCCCAATAGTGTCAATGACACATTAACTATACAGGAACATTTACATCAGACAGATCCACACATAGACGTCCCAAAAGTGCCAATGGCACATTCACTATACAGGAATGAACATGCATCAGTGGCCACCAGATTGCTACAAAGAGCTGTAGATACATTTGTTGCATGGGCAAATAGATGGTGTGTGAGCATAAACACTGACAAGTGCAGCACCACTCTATTTACCCTCTCTCCAAAACAAAATGCAGGGATCATCCAGATAAATTAAACACCCCTAAGAGAAGATAAAGAACCAACATACATTGGAGTAACATTTGATGGCAGGTTGACATGGAGAAAGCACATCAACAAAGCAGTAGCGAAAGCCAGAAGGAAAATTGCCATTCTGAGTACGCTAAGTGGGACCACACGGGGAGCCAGTGGGAAAATACTTTGCAAAGTTTATCAACAGACCATACGACCACACCTTGAATACGGGTCAACTGCATGGTGTTCGGCATCAAAAACCACACTACAAGAGCTTGACAAGGTGCTAAATCAAGCACTTAGAGTCACCACAGTAAGAATGAGATCAACCCCTATAGTAGAAATGGAGAAGATGGGGAGGACACAAGCACTGAGAGAGGGCAGAGATACGAAAACTCTAATACAAGCAGAAATCCTCAGCTTGCCAGGCCACCCTATGAAAACAACATTTGAAAACCTAGCTATGAGACGGTTGAAAAGAAGTAGTTTTATCCACCAGGCCAAACGACTCTGCAGAGAAACCACCGATCTGCCCACAGTTGGTATCCCCCTAACAACTATTCCAGAGCGAACTCCATGGAAAGATGCACATAGACTATCATTACGAATCCAGACAAAAGTGAGAGGAATATTTGACATGGAAGAACGGAACAGTGTGCAGCTCAGAACAGCCACTCTCAGCTTCCTTGATGAAGAATATGCACAGGACCTCTGGATCCGAGTCTATACAGATGGGTCAGCACAAAATGCTGCTCGAAATGGAGGAGCGGGAGTGTACACAGAATACCCAAATAATACTAGGCACACGGCCAGAGTACCGACAGGAAAGTACTGCCATAACTATGATGCTCAAATTGAGGCAATCAAGATAGCAACAGAGAAATTAGTAAATACCAGCAATGGTAGACAATCTGTGGTGTTATTGACAGATGCAAAATCAGTACTCGAGGCGCTCCTGTCTGGGAAATTGCCAGTTCAAAGGACACTACTTTCTTAACTTATAAGGTCACCATACAGTGGATGCCATCCCACTGTGGAGTACCCGGAAACAACAGAGCTGATTGATTGCTAAGGAAGGAGCAAAGGAAGAACAGCCTGACGTGCCGTTACATACCACCAAAAGAAAATAATGATCAAATCAGTCAGAAAGCCACCAAAATCTGCTCAAAATGACTACCACGTTATGGACAGACCAGATCAAGTCATTATTCTGCGCCTCAGAACAGGACACAATAGATAACGCAACCACATGTATACAAAATTCAAGATTGGTGAAACAGCCATGTGCACATGTGGATTGGGGTTGCAGACAGCAGAGCACATACTCCAAGACTGCCCAAAATATAACATATCTAGGCAAACCTTCTGGCCTAGAGAGACGACAGTGGAAGATAAACTCTATGGACCGCTGTGTGAACTAAAAAAAGACAGTAAAATTCATACAAGAGACAGCATTGCAGTTGTAGACATATTTCAAGCTAACGAAAGAAAAAGACGACGACTTTACAGGAACATTTACACCACACAGACGTGCCAAAAGTGTTAATGACACATTCATTATACAGAAAACTTTACTTAAAGACAGAGGTACCAACAGTGCCAACCAACATTGCCAATGACACATTCACTATACAGGAACATTTACATCAGACAGATGCACACATAGACGTCCCAACAGTATCAATGACACATTCACTATACAGGCACATTTACATCAGACAGACGTCCCATCAGTGTCAATGACACAATCACTACAGAGGAACATTTACATCAGAAAGATGCACACATAGACATCCCAACAGTGTAATGAAATATTCACTATACAGGAATATTTATACCAGACGGACATTGCAAAAGTGCCATTGACACTTCACTATACAAGAAAACATACATAAAGACAGACGTCCCAACAGCGCGAATGACACATTCACTATACTGGAATATTTACATCAGACAGACGTCCCAACAGTGAAAATGACACATTCACTATACAGGAATATTTACATCAGACATATGCACACATAAATGTCCCAACAGTGTCAATGACACATTCACTATAGAAGAACAGTTACATCAGAGAGACGTCCCAACAGTGTCAATGACACATTCACTCTACAGGAACATTTACATCAGACATATCCACACATAAATGTCCCAACAGTGTCAATGACACATTCACTATAGAAGAACATTTACATTAGACATATGCACACATACAGAAAAATTTACTTAAAGACAGACGTCCCAACAGTGTCAATGACACATTCACTATACAGGAACGATTACATCAGACAGACGTCCCAACAGTGGCAATGAAACATTCACTATACAGGAATATTTACATCAGACAAATGCATACATGGACGTCCCAACAGTGTCAATGAAACATTCACTATAGAAGAACATTTACATCAGACATATGCACACATAATCGTCCCAACAGTGTCAATGAGACATTCACTATAGAAGAACAGTTACTCCAGACAGACGTCCCAACAGTGCCAAAGAAACATTCACTATACAGGAAAATTTACATTAGACATATGCACACATACAGAAAAATTTACTTAAAGACAGACGTCCCAACAGTGTCAATGACACATTCACTATACAGGAACGATTACATCAGACAGACGTCCCAACAGTGGCAATGAAACATTCACTATACAGGAATATTTACATCAGACAAATGCACACATGGACGTCCCAACAGTGTCAATGAAACATTTACTATACAGGAATATTTACAACAGACAGACATTGCAAAAGTGCCAATGACACTTCACTCTACAGGAAAATTTACTTAAAGACAGACGTCTCAACAGTGCCAATGACGCATTTACTATACATGAATATTTACATCAGACATATGCACACTCCGTGGCTAAAGGCTTGCGAACGCGGTTCGTGAGCCGGGTACCAGGCGTTCGAAGCTCAGCCGCGACCGATTTGTGCAGCAGACCGTGTTGCGTTGTGTTATAACGTGCTGGTATAGGAGCCGGTCGTCCAGAAAGCAATGGCAAACTATTGAACGTAACACTTGTCTAGTACATCAACAGCAGCTGAAAATGCTGGTGTTAACTGCAACGTCCCGTAAGGAATACGCAACAACAAAAAAATGCACACATAGACGTCCCAGCAGTGTCGATGACACATTCACTATAGGAGAACATTTACACCACACAGACGTCCCAACAGTGTCAATGAGACATTCACTATACAGGAACATTTACATCATACAGACGCCCAACAGTGTCAATGAGACATTGACTATACAGGAACATTTACATCATACAGACGTCCCAACAGTGTCAATGAGACATTGACTATACAGGAACATTTACATCATACAGACGTCCCAACAGTGTCAATGAGACATTGACTATACAGGAACATTTACATCATACAGACGTCCCAACAGTGTCAATGAGACATTGACTATACAGGAACATTTACATCATACAGACGTCCCAACAGTGTCAATGAGACATTGACTATACAGGAACATTTACACCACACAGACGTCCCAACAGCGTCAATGAGACATTGACTATACAGGAACATTTACATCATACAGACGTCCCAACAGTGTCAATGAGACATTGACTATACAGGAACATTTACATCATACAGTCGTCCCAACAGTGTCAATGAGACATTACTATACAGAAACATTTACATCATACAGTCGTCCCAACAGTGTCAATGAGACATTGACTATACAGAAACATTTACATCAGACAGACGCATACATAGACGTCCCAACAGTGTCAATGAAACATTCACTATAGAAGAACAGTTACATAAGACATATGCACACATAGTCGTCCCAACAGTGTGAATGACACATTCTCTATACAGGAACATTAACATCAGACAGATGTATAAGAGATAATGACAACTGAATATCTAGAACAGCAAATTGAGGATAACAAACTGAGGACAACAAAGGGAACATTAGAAACACGTAAACATATTCTCCTAGCTTATTGAAATAATGAAAGATGCCGTTATATCAGCCTGACAATCGCGTAATTGTATGAGCTTTTATTGAAAACATTATTTGTTTGAAACTAATCCAACTGAGGTTTGATATATATTGTTGGGAGATATGTTTGAAGCTTAGAGCAATGAATTATCTGTAACGTAGAGCCAATGAAACATCTTTCATTAAGTCCTGGGTCATGGCAACCTCCACGGACAGAATTCATTCAAGTCAGTTTTTGTCATCTGTAGGCAGATGCTCCTTTTTGTGTCTTGTCATGTTTACATCATCAAGAACAGTGTGCTATTATCATCCCAATAAGCGTGGGTGGCCACAATTCGCTTTACACACCTCAATGTCTCGTTTTAATCATTTAACGGGGACAATCAAGCAAGATGTGCAAGATGTGCAGAATACTTTCAAGAAATACTTAACCCCACACATAATAGCATAGAAAACCTAACTTTTGTGCCTAAAAACCGTAAACAAGAAGAACCAAACTTTATTACTGCAGAAGTCAAATCAGTTACACAGACATGTCCTAAAAACAAAACACAGGGTCAGGATGGAATAGCCACAGAATCTATTCAGGCATGCGGGAAAATATGAGTTAAAAGGCTGACAATAATTTGTAATATAGCGTGGGAAGAAAGAAAGAAAAGTTACAGACGATTGGAAACAGGCAATGATAGTCTCCCCCCCCCCCCCCCCCCCCAAAAAAAAGAAAGAAAAAAAAAGAAAAAGAAAGGCAATATGAGAGAGTGCGAAACATACATAGGTATTTCACTCCTGAGTCATATAGGGAAAAGGCACGCAAAACTATTGGAACAATGAGCTACACCCATAGTTTAACAACAGTTAAGGAAAGTACAATTTGGTTTCAAGAAAGGTAAAAATTACACTGCTGCACTATTCACACGTATAAAAATATGTGGGAAAAAAACATCGAATATAGTGACCAGCAGAATATGGTGTTTGTAGATCAGGAAAAGGCTTTCGACAGAGTAAACAGATACAAATTATGGACCATCCATGAATACTATGGGATACAAGGACAATTGCTAGAAAACATTATACCAATGTACCACTCCACCCAAAGTGCAGTAAGAACACAAGAATGTATATCAGATATTTTCAAAGTCAATACAGGAGTGAGACAGGGATGTGTGCTCTCTTCTCTGCTATTTGATATATACATAGACAGAATATCCAAAGAAACAAGCCTTGACAGAACAGATTCAGAAAATTTTTTACATTTTACTTAAGATGAAACAACAGGGAAACAAGCAATAAATGAACTTATATTTGCAGGCGATCATTGCCTCTTTTAAAGCGGCGAGGGCAGACTGCAAAATCATAATAATAATCTGCGTTCAACATGCAGCAGTTAAAATATAAGTATACATATAGCCAAAACCGAAGTAATGCAAGTTAGCAGATCTCCTGGTCCATAAAGTATACAGATAAATGGTACATTTCTGAAACAAGTTAAAGAGTTCAAATATCTTGGAAGTATGATCACAGAAGATGGCAGATTGGACAGAGGAATCGGAATCAGATGTCCAAAAGCAAGTGCACTTACATATCAACTATCACCCATACTGAAACATGAAAATATACCAATGTCCGCAAAACGACAGATAATAAACAGCATATTCACACCAACCCTATGCTACCAATCTCACACTTGTGAAATAAGATGCCTGATGGGAGCTTCCAACATAACAATCCGAGACCGAATAAGAAATGTTGTTATCAGACAGACAGTGAGATCAACACCTTGTGCCACATTTATTGAAAGACAGAAAATAAAATGGTTTGGCCATCTCGATAGATTGCAAGACCATCAACTACCACCACTGGCCCTACATCAAAGATTATCTGCGACGAGAGCAAGAGGACGCCCGAAAATAAAATGGATTGACGACATCAAAGACATCTTACAATCACACGGAATGACACTATCCATTGCCACACATCGGGCCCTGGAGCACCAATTATTCCTCCCCACGACGCGATGATGATGATGATAATCAAGGATGTGAGGTGTCATAGCAAAACTTCAAGAATAACTCAACACCAGTGGTAACACAATGTGATAGCGTAATGCAGAATAATATCAAAACGTAGCTATGTTGCTCACCATCTAATCTTGCTGAGATTGCCCTGCTGAGTAGTATCATTAATTACTCGAGAAGCCGGCACCGTCTCCTATATAGGGCAGATCTTGGAGGTGTGTGATGCTCCTTTTTGATACTTCTACACAGATATTACATCTCTGACGGTGTCTTCCTATCGCAAGACATGCCTGTGCATTTATAAATCATTGTTAAGCAAGCTCAATATTCTCCCTATGATGCGGAGACGGCACAGACGTAATTGCCCTTGTCAAAAACAAATGGGTCAAGAGAAGTTTATACTTCTTTATATTTATATACTTCTTAATACTTCATAATACTTCTTTATATTTCTATATTTTGTTTAAATCTGTCCATGAGGAATAAACTATTTTGCTGTTTGTCGATAGTCTCCTGTTTAAACGTTACAAATATGTCTATCACTTAATTGATTTCACAACAACTATTTCTGTACCTGTGTAGAGTTGAGTTGAGTTAAGAACCGACATCACTGCACTCATGACATTCCAATACGTGCTCCGTCCCCTCGTTCAACAGCCAGCGAAGAGTCACACGTCAATCGTTCCCACCGCTATCTGATTAAAAGTTCTCCTGGTCTCCCCTCTCAGTTTTGAGATTCTTCCAGAACCCCTGCCGATCCCCCACAATCTAATTCTTTCCACACATGGGTTTTCGGTCTGTTCCTCCGCCTTCTCCACCTGGTCCCACAAGCGCAGGACCACCTCCCCCTTGTCCATAGGCCTGTTCATTCCCCCGCACCCCCGCATGGCCAGGGCAAAATATCCATACAATTCTCACAATCTGTGACCTCTGAAGCGACAAGTGCCATTCCACACGAAACAGTCCTTTCTCCACCGTACTAAGCATACTCGTTGAATCCGTAATGGATATAACGTGTGTTGCAGTAGTCTCTTCTAGCCAGCGGAATGCCGCTGTTACTGGCTCCACCTCCATTCTCATACTAGAGGTCGTAGTCTCATGTGCCAGACTCTCCTTTTTCAAGACTCGTCCATTAGCCTTTGCAATAAAGGCCCAACCTTTTCTCACCACTGACCCATCAGTGTAGATGACTATGTCACCTTGATGTGTTGTCACGGAATTACTGGAGGTAGTCGGCCAGAATGATGAAAGGCCAGAGACAGTCGGTCTATGCCGCTGCAACTTTTTGTTGTGGGGGGGGGGGGGGTTATTTAATCAGATCAACACAGCCAGGATTCTTTGAGATTTCCCTGGGATCAAAGGAGACTCGTCGTCATGCTGTTTTACCCGGACCTAAGGGACGTTAACTAGTCAAATCACCCATTGGTGACCAGACATCCGAACTATCCAAGATGTACGTGAAGAAGTCAACAATCGGCCGGAGAGACACATCATCGGGTGAGCTCCTTCTGATCTTGTAATGTTGTGCAGTGGTATGGCCGGAGCACGATGATGAAAGTTGACTCTGATCCTGAACTACCTGATTGTATCTCACATTCACGATAGACTACACCACATGTCTCCACACGAATACATAGCACACACACACATGTGACACTTTTCTGCATTAAATGTTTTATCATTTTGTTCGTAGCCAGTGTTGGTGTGATATGTTCCAGAGGAATGTGAGAAGCGGTATGGTCTTATGGTAGGAAGTGAGAGAGATAGTGATCCAGAGACTGAAAGGGGGTGTGTAGACAAAGGTCCGTCATGTCTTCCGGAACATCAACCCACTCTCTTCCACAATTGATCGTCTCTAGATCACACACCTGACGTATAGAAAGTTCTGCCTGTGCCATCCAGGACCTGCCTCGTCTTAGTCTATGACCCTTGACCATATCCATTGCTGCATGCAGCGGGTGATCCCTATCTGCAGCAACTCTCATGTACCATTTGGCCTGAAGGACCATATGCCTATCCGTCATTGTTGGTAGCGCCAGGATATGCCTCTTGCATATAATTGGTGTGTCCTTTGTGCACCCCAGGATTAACCGCATGACGGCATTCTGTATGCGCTCCAACCTTTCAAGCTGGTTCTTTGATGCTGTCAGCATCCCCAAGCCATACTCAATGACAGAAATTATTAACTGCTGAAAGGGCCTGTAAAGCATCATCTGGTTGCTGCCATAGCCCTCAATTCATTAAGTCCCCTACCAGCCTTCACCACCAAAGCCTCCACATGATCCTTAAAAGACAAACACCTGTCAAAGGTGATACCCAAGTACTTCAATTTACTCTCTCGCCTAAGAGGACGTCCATTCAATATAATATCTGGGACATCTGCCTTGACGATCCGGTTATCCAGGGAGTACCACACAACCGATGCCTTGTCTGGGTTCATAACGGCCCCGCGAGCCCTGCACCACTCCGCTACCCCATTTACTGCCACCTGTAAGTATTTCGCCAAACTGGCACTGTCTCTGCCCTGTTTGTACACCAGCACATCATCTGCAAATGTCAAGATTCTACCCACACCTGGTGTCTCAATAGCTGCGAGTTTGCTGGTACGACCCATTCTGAGGAAGAATTACAACATCTACTATCTGCATTCTATCATGCTTGTTCTGAATTTGGTTTAACAATTAACAAAAAGAAGACACATATTATGTCGCAAGGTGCACATGGGGTACCATCAATCTTTATTGACGATGCAGAACTAGAGATAGTAGACCATTTTACATATCTAGGATCAGAGGTAAATAGCAAATTATCCCTAGATCAGGAATCAACATCAGGATTGGTGAGGCAGCAACAGGAATGAACATGTTAGCAAAAAGAGTCTGGGAGAACAGGAAACTTTCTGCCAAAACATAAGTCCTCGTCTAACAAGCCTGTGTCCTTAGTACTCTTCTATATGGCAGTGGAGCCTGGACAACTTATTCACACCAAGAGAAACGTTTAAACAGCTTTCATATGCGGTGTCTGCGAAGAATTCTTGGTATTAAGTGGCAAGACAAAATCACAAATACTGAAGTATTGGAAAGATCAGGCTGTGTGATGGTGTGTTCCATTCTCAGTCTTCGTAGACTTAGATGGATAGGACACGTTAGGAGGTTGGATGATGGTAGAATACCAAAGGACATCTTTTTTGGTGAATTACAGATGGGTAAGAGATCTCAGGGTCGGCCTCTGCTACGATACAAAGATGTGTGTATGCGGGACATGATTGATACAGGCATTGATAATGCACATTGGGAGCAAGTCGCCGCTGAACGTGTTGCATGGAGGGCAACTATCAGAAATGGAATAAAGACAAAGGAGAAAATGGTTGCAGATAAAGCACACATAGAGCGTGAGAGACGTAAGATGGTGCATGATGGTGGAAATGACCATGTTTTCACATGCATCCACTGTGGACAAACATTTGCAACACAATTTGGCCTTATCAACCACACTAGCCACCGCCATGGGTCCTAGTTATTAAACCTTTTTGAAGCACAATGTACCAAACTATCGTCTGTCAAGACGGAAAGTTGCCAATGGAGACATTAAAGAGCACCGGGGACAAAGCAGATTCCTGTGGCAACCCAGGTGTAATAGTACATGTGTCAGATGTTCAGGGACCCATGTGCAGTGCAACCTTACGCTCATAAAGGACCGCCGCAACTCATCTAACAAGGCAAGGGCAGACCTCCATGTCCAACAGTGTGTATATCACCGATCATACCTGACCCTGTTAAACGCATCCTCCAGGTCTAGAGCTACAGCCACTATCTCTTGTTTATCCTGGAAGCCCTCGTAAACATCAAAAGCAAAAGTTGCAGCATTGGCCCAGGTGTCCTTTCCAGGCTGGTAACTCCCGAGTTCGTGGGGAAACAGATTACGACTTTCCAAATGTCGCTGGAGTCTGCGTGCTACTATCTCTTCGAGGACTTTGCCATACGTTGTTTGCAGGGTTATGATTCGGTATCCATTAAGTCTGGAGTGATCCTTACCTGGTTTTGGGAGTGGGACAAGATAGCAACGCAGCCAATCGTGCTGTCTTTCCGCCGTATTGATGCTTAGGTTGAAACAACAAATACCTAACAAATACTCCCAATTCCTGTCGAAGCTTAACCCCGAGTGTCGCCTTTTGAAGTTTTTTTTCCCCACAGCTCCCTTTCAATGTTGCATTTCCCCGTGTTTCTCCAGCATTCGTCGTCGCACGATAGCCCTGACCTGAACTTGTAACGTTTCATCTTGTCTTTGTTAATTGTTCTTCTGATCTAGTTGTCTATGAACTCTAATCGTATGTGTGTTTTGACTCCTAAAGTAGATTATGTCTGTCATCACTTTATAAATACATTTGCTTATAGTAGTAGTAGTAGTTGTAGTAGTACTGCCGGCTCCGTGGCGAACTAATTGCGGGCGCAATTCGTAATACCGCATTCAACGTTCGAAACACAGCTGCGGATGATTTGGCAGCAGATCGCTTTGCGTTGGTTGTTATGAAAATGGTATGAGCGCCGGCCGTTCAGAAATAAATGTCAAACTGCTGAACGTAAACTTGCCAAGAGTTCACAAACAAGAGTTAAAAAAATGCTGGAGTTGACGGCTACGTCCTGTAAACGATATGCAACTAACTATGTAGTAGTTCATTTATTTATTCAGTAGCATGTCCTTTGCAGAACATCGCTCTCATAACAACCATCCAGAAAATGTCTCTGTCATAAGCAAGATGTCCGCATCCGATACACCGATCTGGAGATCATCTGCCACATCCTTCCTCCATCTTCTATTTCGCCTTCCTCTTCTTCTCTTTTTTGGCATATAGCCCTACATGATTGTTGTCTCCAAACTTTCATAAAGTTTCAAGTGACCAAAATATTTCAATTTTCTTTGTTTTATCTTCTTTAGTAGCCAAACTTCTTCAATATTCAGTACATCTTATGTGGAATCATTTGTTATTTTCTGTATCCAAGATAGTCTTAGAACCCGTCACATTTATATTCAAAGTTACATTGTGCTGTTCCGCTTGTTTTGTAAGTGTCGAGGTCTCACAGGCGCATGTTGCTATGGGAAATATGCATGCTCTTAAAAATCTCATTTTTGTAGTTCTAACCGTCTCCCTACACAATTTTTTCAGTTGTTTTAGTTTCTGAAGTGCAGCAGCAGCAGCAGCAGCAGCAGCAGCAGCAGCAGCAGCAGCAGCAGCAGCAGCAGTTGTAATTGTAGTAGTAGTAGTAGTAGTAGTAGTAGTAGTAGTAGTAGTAGTAGTAGTAGTAGTAGTAGTTGTTGTTGTTGTAATAGTAATATAAGTAATATTAGTAATAGTAGTAGAACTAGTAGTAGTAGTAGTAATAGTAGTAACTGAAGTAGCTAGTTAGTTAGTTAGTTAGTTAGTTAGTTAGTTAGTTAGTTAATTAGTTAGTTAGTTAGTAAGTAAGTAAGTTAGTTAGTTAGTTAGTTAGTTAGTTAGTTAGTTAGTTAGTTAGTTAGTTAGTTAGTTAGTTAGTTAGGAGTTAGTTAGTTAGTTATAGTCTGTCCATAAATGAATGCCGTCATTCACGATCAATTATTTTGAAATGTTCCTGCCGTCTTATATTTATCCCCAACCAAGGAATATGTCCTTGATAGGTCCAAAAGCAACTTAAATCATGGAAAGCGGCGAAATTTCTTTAATGTTTTGGTGAAAAACTAGTGATTTCTCGCTAACAAACTTGTTTTATAGTAATGAATGCCTCGCCTATTCAGATGAGGACACAAGGCGTATCCGGATTCGTGGGTGCAATGTCTACTCTGCTGAGACGGAACATGATTACATGTTTTGCACGACGAATATAGCTGTGAATGTCTCTGTAGTGGGATTCCTTCATAACGGTCAAAATGTTGGTCCTCTTTTCATTTCAGTTTATAGAATTATTCGTATGTTCGCGTGTTGTCCCCTTATTTCACAAAGTGTTTCTTCTCACGTTTTTTGTTATGTCACAATATGTCAGTTCCCACCACAATACTACTCTTCGGTTGGTATTCAATGCGTCTCGAGCTTTTTTTTTTCAATGCCAATTGTTTGTCACCTTTGAGGGCTTACGGAATTGAAAATTCATCACTATGGAATACAAACTGTTGCTATTGACAAGTTGTATTGTTTGTGCCGAAGCTGTCGTGTTAAGGGCCTGCAATTCTTCTTCTGAAAAGTTGAAGCAAATATATCCCAGTAGGTGAGCATGTGGATTAATGTCTGCGATCTGCCCAGACCTTAATCTGTGTTGCACGATTCCAGTATGTTGATGACTGCTGTCGGTTGCATAAAATTCAATCCATCCTTTCTCCAATAGTCATCCTTCTCTTTCAACACATGGTCCTCACATTTTTCCCACTAACTTTTATCAATATTTAATAGCGCGGACTGGGTTAGTATCTTGACGTCAGACAATTTGAATATAGTATTGTCAGCTGCAACCTGTCCTTTAATTTTAGCCCACACAAGTTCTATAGGGTTAAAATGAGAATGGTACGGCGGAAGTCTCAGGCACCCATGACGATGCTCTTCTATCAACTTGTCGATTTGATATTTCTTGCTTTTTGGCGTCTGTTTTACAAGGGACAACAATTATAGCTAGAAATACGTTTCTGGTAATGGTATGTTTTCCATTCTGAGCCATATCTTTATTGCTCCCTTTGTGCTCGATGCTGTAGGTATTTTGTCTTCTTGTGCAACAACATTGATATCATGCATTGTCCATAATTGGACATGACGGTCTGTCTAGGGATGGAAGCACTGTATTCTCGAGCCAATCTCTAAATACATTACCATTCATCTTATTACGATAATCCCTATTGTCTGTATGCTTTTATACGCACACGAGTCCAGCATTCTGTAGTAAACCATTATGCATATTACCAGCATGGGCCATGACCAAATGCTGTCCTATACTACTGTGCATATATCGCTTTATCTTTCCATGCACTGATTGCCATTCCTTATCACTTGTTGCACATACCTTACAATGAGATCCATCGTATACCGGTGAAAATCCAAAATCAGAAGCAATCAATAAAGATATAAAATGAAATAATAAAATAAAAAAAACACACAAATACGTACAATACGACACACAGGCCGGCTAACGTTTCGATTCTCAGAATCTTTGTCAAGGACAGGACAACACAGATAGATAAAACAACGAAGATTGACAAAGATTTTGAGAATCGAAACGTTAACCGTCCTGTGTGTCGTATTGTACGTATTTGTGTGTTTGTTATTTTATTATTTCATTTTATATCTTCTTCTTCTTCTTTCGTTCGCCTGAAACATGTCTACAACTGCAATGTCGTCTCTTGTATGAATCTAACAGTCTTTTTTAGTTCATTCAGTGGTCCATAGAGTTTATCTTCCACTGTTGTCTCTCTAGGCCAGAAGGTTCGCCTGGATATGTTGTAGTTTGGGCAATCCTGGAGTATGTGCTCTGCTGTCTGCGACGCCAAACCACATGTGCACATGGCTGAGTCACCAATCTTGAATTTTGTATACAAGTGGTTGCGTAATCTATTGTGTCCTGTTCTGAGGCGCAGAAGAATGAGCTGTTCTGGTCTGTCCATAACGTGGTAGTCGTCTTGAGTAAGGTTTGGTGGCTTTCTGATTGATTTGATCATTCTTTTCTTTTGGTGGTATGTAATAGGCACATCAGGTTGTTCTTCTGTTGCTCCTTCCTTAGCCAATCGATCAGCTCTGTCGTTTCCGGGGACTCCACAGTGGGATGGTATCCACAGTATGGTGATCTTACGCTGACTGCTAAGTTCAGAAAGTAGTGTCATCAGAACTGGCAATTTCCCAGACAGGAGCGCCTCTATTACGGATTTTGCATCTGTCAATATCACTGCAGGTTGTGTACCATGGCTGGTATTTTGTAATTTTTCTGTGTCTATCTTGATTGCCTCAATTTCAGCATCATAGTTATGGCAGTACTTTCCTGTTGGAATTCTGGCCGTGTCTCTAGTATTATTTGGGTATTCTATGTACACTCCCGCTCCTCCATTTCGAACAGCATTTTGTGCTGACCCATCTGTGTAGACTCGGATCCAGAGGTCATGTGGGTATTCATCATCAAGGAAGCTGAGAGTGGCTGTTCTGCGCTGTACACTGTTCTGT
Organism: Cepaea hortensis; assembly: GCA_963921405.1. Classification (NCBI taxonomy): domain Eukaryota; kingdom Metazoa; phylum Mollusca; class Gastropoda; order Stylommatophora; family Helicidae; genus Cepaea; species Cepaea hortensis. The sequence goes on from OY992886.1 coordinate 58,334,320, forward strand.
TCTTCCTTGTCCAATATTCCTCTAACTTTTGACTGGATTTGTAGCGATATTCTATGTTCATCTTTCCACGGGGTTTGTTCTGGAATAGTTGTCAGGGGGATACCAACTGTGGGAAGATCGATGGATTCTCTGCAGAGTTGTTTTGCCTGGTGGATGAAACTACTTCTTTTCAACCGCCCCATAGCTAAGTTTTCAAATCGGTTCTTCATAGGGTGGCCTGGCAAGCTGAGAAACGTTTCTGCTTGTATTAATGTTTTTGTATCTCTGCGTTCTCTTAAAGCTTGTGTCCTCCCCATTTTCTCCATTGCTACTATAGGGGTTGATCTCATCCCTCCTGTGATGACTCTAAGAGCTTGATTTTGCACCTTGTCCAGCTCCTGAAATGCAGTTTTTGATGCTGAACACCACGCAGTTGACCCGTATTCCAAGTGTGGTCGTATGCTCTGTTGATAAACTTTGCCAAGTATTTTCCCACTGGCTCCCCACGTGGTTCCAGTTAGCTTTCTCAGGATGGCAATTTTCCTTCTGGCCTTTGCTACTGCTTTTTTGATGTGTTTTCTCCATGTCAGCCTGTCGTCGAATGTTACACCAAGGTATGTTGGTTCCTTATCTTCTCTTAGGGGTGTTCCATTTATCTGAATGCTCCCTGCCTTTTGTTTCGGAGAAAGGGTAAATAGAGTGGTGCTGCACTTGTCAGTGTTTATGCTGATACACCATTTATCCGCCCATGCAACAAATGTATCTACAGCTCTATGTAGCAATATGGTGGCCACTGATGCATGTTTATTTGCGCTCCACAAAACCAGGTCATCAGCGTACATTGCCGCTTTAATTCCATCGGGTAGATTAGCAACAAGATCATTGATGAAGATTAGAAAAAGTGTTGGGGACAGGACTCCGCCCTGGGGAACACCGTGACGCAATAGAACTTTCTTGCTCTTGAGACTGTCTATCTGTACTCGGGCTCTTCTGTTGTGCAAGTATGCTTTTACCCATTTGTACATTCTTCCATTGACTTTACAGTTTCTCAGTTTCTTCATCAGACCCTCTTTCCAGACTTTGTCAAAGGCTTTCTTCAGATCTATCCAAGCCGCAAGTACCAGCTTCTTCTCTTGGAATGCATCCTCAACTTCTTGAGAGAGGTAGGTTGTCTGATCTTCCGTAGAGTAGCACTGCCTAAAGGCAGCCTGTTGTGGCACAAGGATGTTTTCACTTTCAATGTACCATTGTAGTCTGTGATTGATGACGCGTTCCATTGTTTTGCAGAGACAACTGGTGAGGCTAATGGGTCTGTAGCTTCTGATTTTGGATTTTCACCGGTATACGATGGATCTCCTTGTAAGGTATGTGCAACGTGTTTGTGTTTAGTACGTTTCTTCTTGCAGGAGCTAAATATACCTATTTGTTTCCAATTCATATTGTTATACCCTGCTGCAGCCGCTGCTTTTTCTTTTATTCCATATCACTTGTGTGGTGCGCATTGATTCACGTTTCATCCAAATACACTATGCCATAATTTTCTTTGCGCATTTCACGTAGGTATCGGTTATCCATTCCTCTGGATCAAACAAGGCAAGGTCGAGAGAGGGAACATGTCGTTTGGGCACCACATGTTCTCTGAAGCTCTGCCCAGGCATTGTGATGGAATTTTGGCCAAATTCCAACTCACAAACTTTGGTCTGTCAAGACTGTAAGGTGCCACTCAGTTAGTTAGTTAGTTAATTAGTTAGTTAGTTAATTAGTCGAGGTTCCAACATCACGGCTACGGTTCGTTATGCTCCGTTATGCTCCGAATGCGCCGCACAAAGCACGAACTCCGTAGCTCCAGCGTCGACTCCCAGGACTCCCAGGCTAAACCCTTTCATGTGAAATACCAGAAATATTTACAATTTTCACAGTATAAAATTTACGAACTCCACTCCATTCCCTAACTCACCTACTGCTTTTTAAAAGAACATTTACTCCATTCCCTGACTCACCTACTTACATCTTTCCGTTACCTCCTGACTAACCCGCCCATGCATTCTACGGGTGATATTTGCGGATGAAAGCTTTCAACCGATGATATCTGAAGGGATGAATGTATTATAAATTACAAGTCACCGTCAACTAATCAGTCCCTTTCATAGATGATTTAAGTGCTGGCTGAACCATGTGTTAGAAAACGTAATGGGACATTAATGTAACTACCTTTAAGCATGCAATGGGTCGAATTATTCACCCACGCACCGACAGTTATCACTGTGATGTGCACCGAAGACATTCAATCATGAACAATTGTTATATGATTGTATCAGTCTCAAGGCCCCATACCATACTGCTACCTCTAAAGACATTTATTTTACAGATTCAGTGCCAAACAAAAAGTAAGTTTTAACTAATTAATGGATGGCGGAAAATGGGAAGTGGTATGCCATAATTATGATTAAACAGTTGTTAATATGGTAGCAGACACTTTGTATTATATATCATATTAAAGGGGGTGGGGGAACATTGAGAAAACTATTATATATAATCCCATGGCATATACGGGAAGTAGCATAATTAAGACAATTAATCATCCTATTGCACTTAGTCAGTTAAACGTGTATATCAAGAAACGACGGCCACTGTGTTGGTAGGCGAGTGTACTAATTACTCCACCACCACGGCTGCTTAATTGTGGCAGACAGAAGATTATTGCGAACCGAGCTAATGGTACTTTTACAAATGTACTCTTGATTGTAAATAAAATACCGTTTAGAACAATAATTCACTTTCCAAGTAGTCGAGGTATTACATTTCTCCGGATCAGTACTTGAAGGTGTCGACCTAGCCTAATGGTGGCAGAGGTTCTCTGGGGAAGAAAAAGAGAGGATGACATGCTAACCAGATAATAGCTCATGTTTGGGAACCTAAAATATAAGCATAAAACCACATTCCAACTATACATTATGGCACGCTTCTTATGTTTAAGTCATAGCAGGTTGGTTATATTTATGTTATGTTACATTAGTTATATTTCACTTGTGGCACGTTCGTCATATGTAGATTCTATATGCGGGTTGTATTTTATAGTATGTCCACAAACGAATGCCGTCATTCACGATCAATTATTTTGAAAACTGTCTGTTGCATCGTTATGAAATTTTTCCAGCCGTCTTATATTTACCCCCACCCAAGGAATATGTCTTTGATAGGTCCAAAAACAACTTAAATCATTGAAAGCGGCGTCATTCCTTTGATCTTTTGCTTAACAACTAGTGATTTCTCGCTAACGAAGTTATTTTTACGGTAATGTAAGACATGTCAATTCTGTTGACACACAAAGGCGTATCCGGATTCGTATGCGAGTGGGTGCAATGAAAGAATTAGCTTAAAATCGACAGGGTCGGCTGCATTGCACTGGGTGTTTATCCCATATGGCTCAGTTTCTTTCCGCAGCGCGGAAAGCGTCGCACAAAGCACGAACTCCGTAGCTCCAGCGACGACCCTCGGGAGACTCCGAAAAAAATGCACTCGTGAAATGAAGGACGCGGCCCGGAATCGAACATACAACCTTCAATCCATCCTTTCTCCAATAGTCCTCTTCCTCTTTCAACACATGGTCCTGACGTTTTTTCCAGTAACTTTTATCAATATTTAATAGCGCGGACAGACAGACAGACAGACAGACAGACAGACAGAAAGGTAGGTAGGTAGGTAGGTAGGTAGGTAGGCAGAAAGGTAGGTGGGTGGGTGGGTGGATGGGTGGCTGGCTAGCTGACTGGGTGGGTGGGTGGGTGGGTCGGTCGGTCGGTCGGCCGGCCGACAGGGAGGCAGGCAGGCAGGTAGGCAGATAGATAGATAGATAGATAGATAGATAGATATATAGATAGATAGATAGATAGATAAGCAGGCAGGCAAGCAGGCAGGCAGGCAGGCAGGCAGGCGGGCGGGCAGGCAGGCAGGTAGGCAGATAGATAGATAGATAGATAGATAGATAGATAGATAGATAGATAGATAGATAGATAGATAGATAGATAGATAGATAGATAGATAGATAGATAGATAGATAGATAGATAGATAGATATCGGTCGGTGGGTCGGTCGGCCGGCCGGCAGGCTGGCAGGCAGGCAGGCAGGCAGGCAGGCAGGTAGGCAGATAGATAGATAGATAGATAGATAGATAGATAGATAGATAGATAGATAGACAAGCAGGCAGGCAGGCAGGCTGGCGGGCGGGCAGGCAGGTAGGCAGATAGATAGATAGATAGATAGATAGATAGATAGATAGATAGATAGATAGATAGATAGATAGATAGATAAGCAGGCAGGCAGGCAGGCAGGCAGACGGGCGGGCGGGCGGGCGGGCGGGCGGGCAGGCAGGCAGGCAGACAGGCAGGTAGGCAGATATATAGATAGATAGATAGATAGATAGATAGATAAGCAGGCAGGCAGGCGGGCGGGCGGGCGATCAGGCAGGCAGGCAGGTAGGCAGGTAGGCAGATAGATAGATAGATAGATAGATAGATAGATAGATAGATAGATAGATAGATAGATAGATAGATAGATAGATAGATAGATAGATAAATAGATAGATAGATAGATAGATAGATAGATAGATAGATAGATAGATAGATAGATAGATAGATAGATAGATAGATAGATAGATAGATAGATAGATAGATAGATCCCCGCCAGAAGCCGGGCCTTGTCAGCTAGTTTATTTATATAATCACGTTTCATGAAAGAACCCCCATTTGGAGACACCTCTGAATCTTCGCGCTGTTTGTTTCAAAACGGGAATCACGTGAAAATTCCAAAAAATGCCCGGACGTCTCTTGGTGAAGCTGTAATACTGTTAAAATCATGGACGTAATCTCTATGTCGTAATTAATATACCGCATATAAACTAACTTTGAAATCTGGTGTAAAATCTCCAGAACAAAAATATTTTTGTTGGGTGGACATAATGATAAGGTTATATACTAAATCTCATCATTTTCCCTCGGTTAGTTAATGAGATATTGAATTTTATATTGAGGCAAAAAAAAAAAAAAACACACACTACAATCATTCGCGTAAGTTATATTTACAACACGCATGTAAATATAATACACGTGATATAAATATAACTGACGTGCGTGCTATAATTATAACAAATGTATGTGGTATAAATATAACTAACGTACTTGATGTAAATATAAGTAACGAGTATGAAGTAAATATAACTAACTTCAGGTCCCCAACATGGAGGATAGACATTTAAACGGTTAAGGCCTCTGGAATGTTTATGCTTGTGGTTACCGTTGGCATTCACATTTCCCCCATGTTGTACTGGAAGTACATGGTTCTGTCGCCTGCTACTGAGTTAAGTGCGTGGCGCGACACTGTAAGCTGTGAATCTTGACTTGATGTGATTCGTAAACAAAAATTACAAATTCGGTTTCGTTCAACCTGCTTCTTCAGCGTTGGTTAAAGTTTAAATCCGTGGTTTTTGTTGTTGTGGGTTTATATCCTGTTTCAGTCTGTGGTCTCTTACGAGTGAGCCCTAACTCGGACTGGTTATATTGGTTCCGCCCTTGTTGAAGGGAAAAGTGTATTCTTATGCTGCCTGGTAATTTCATTATTGCCTTATGTTGGTCCTGCTAAATACCGGTCCTTAGTCGGGCCTACCAGGTTTCGCAGTCATATATTTTGAAGGGAGTGAGAGATCACTGTAGTGCATGCCCCATTTCTAACAAAAGAAGTTGGACCCCATCCTCTTCTATCTTCAATAACCCCAGAATATGAACCTTGAGTTATCTGCAGGCCTCGTCTTATTAATTTAGTCTAGGACATATAGATTATGGCCCTGGTGAGAATAATGATTACTAACTGGGATTATGCCCCTTCTCCAAGGATTCTTTTAGCTCTTGAGCCCCCTTTTTATTGTTTATCAAATCTGAGGAAAGTCTGGAGAATTCTCTCAGCCTGATTTATGTTAAGAAAGCATGGATGTTGAGCAGTTGATAGACCTAGAGTCTTCTCTCCCCAATTTAATATTCCTTTATAAGTTAACTTGTTTTTAAACAATTAAACACATAACCAATCACAATAGATCTTTACAACATGGTGTACACACACAAGATGGTGACTCACATATAGGTTGAACTGACAAAGAAACATAAAATCAGTTACAGGTAATTATTTATTGAATGGGCCTGTGTCTTCTGGCCTGTCATGTACATTTCTATTGTGTTTTACACAAGATAAATTAGAAACATGCATATAGGACCAAAATTAACCCCTCAATAAACAATCATCAATATATGTGATGTCAACAATTGTGAAAACATGGTAAACATGTGAATGTTGTACATGATAAGTGTGGAGATAATACATATACATTTATGTATCAGTTCTTGAGACTGAGTGTTGTGTGTTTCTAATAGAAAGGTACCCTTGCGATTGGAGGATTAGGATAAGCCTGGGTCCTTCGACTGATGGATCCACCTCAGTTCTGCCTGTGTAGCTTCTCTGAAGGCCTCCCATACTATGCTCATGGCCAAGTCTTCCTCCATCTCAAGTGCGGTTCATCTCTTTCTCTATGTGGTCTGGTTTGGTTGGTTGGCCAGTTGGTTGCCAGCTGGTTGCCAATGGGTTGCCACCAAGAATCACTGTGTAAAATTCACATAAACATATACAATCCTACCAATGCAATATTCTAGAAGTAGGTCGGAAGAAACCTAAATTCGTGAAGTAGGAACTAGTTCCCCCCCCCCCCTCCTCTTTTATCTAATCTAGTGTTGGGTTAATTTGAGGTGGTCAGAGGTTATCACACTGTGTACTCCTGGTATCAACTGGTTCCTGCTGTATGTAAGTTCTCATTGGACCTGGGGTCAGTGAGACGTGTACAGTAAGACAGTGACAAGAGTGAAGAGGTGTCAAGATGCATGTAAATAAATGGCATATATTTATAACATTTCTGTCACTCAATTTTGCTTATAGTGTGTATAAATGGTTCTCTGTGTTTTCCCAATTAACCAACTTCTTCTTCTTCTTTGTATAATAACTCCTCTCCTATTACCTGTTGTTGCTGTGGTTGTTGTTGTGGGGTTGAGTGTTGAGTTGGGTGGTGTTGAGTTGTGTGGTGTTGTGTTTGTTAAGTTATGTTGAGTAATGAGTTAACTTCGGGTGGTGGAGTTCCGCGAAGCACAACTTTTCTGATGTAATGCAGTTCATGCGTGCCCGTATCTAATTAAAATCTGACATAAATATAAATATTTATTCCATCAAACCCTATTTATTCAATAGATGAAGGAGAGAGGAAAGATTTGATCTCTCTCTCAGCTTTCTAGATTGTAAATAGGCATAGATAAGTCTGTTTTAAAACAAGGCACTTGTTCCAGCACACGAACTGTCTTATCAACTGTAGATAGTGATAGCATTTTTAGCAGTGATTCTGGTGAAATGCACAAGATTGCTTTCGAATCATCACTTCCCACAGTTGTTCAGAATAGAATGTAGTATTATTATGCACTTCTTAAAGTTAATAACTATCTTTAAGAATATCAGAGATTGCAGTATTCGAAGAGAGTATTAGAGTGTCAGTTTGCCCGGGAATCGGCTCGGCGCCGTCAGAATCTACAGTCGAGCATTTTTCACTTCTTCTTCTTCAGCTTTCCGAGCCATTGAGGTTCTTTGCTGCAAATACAATCCGTCTCCATTCGTCTCTCTGGTGAACCTTCTCTTGCCAGTCGTTGATTCCAAGTGCTTGTAGGTCTGTACATGTATTATCTCTCCACCGTCTTCTTGGTCTACCTCGGGGTCTACGGTCATTTATTTCCTGAGTGTAAGCGAGTTTTGTTTCCCTATTATCTTCCATTCTTTCTACATGCCCCAGCCATTGTAGTCTATTACGTATGATGTATTATAGAGCATTTTTCACTTCGGAGGTTTTAATTGATAATAATACATTTCAATTGACATTACAAACACTGGATACCCTTACTGGTCACTTGATACATCTGGTCATCAGTTTAATCAAAGGAATAACAAGCTTACCCCGGATCTAGACATTCTGCAGTCCCTATTGGAAATTGTGGTCACACTAGCTTCCACGTCTGTTCATCAGGCGGTTTTGCAGAAGAGTGCGCGATTAGCATATTCCATACAGGCGTTGGCGCGAAGGCATTGTCACATGTCTGTTTTATCCAATGATCTCCTGAATTTGGGCTGATGAAATGTTTCCTAGAATTGACGTCATCTGTCACTTGTTCCAGTTTCAGTTCTGATGTTGCGTTAGTCAATTGTTTTATATTTTTCCCCCCTCTCTTTGGCGTGCATTCTTGACAACTGAATAATGGTGGTTAGCGTTATGCCACATTGTTGATGCCTATATAACTGACGTGAATGCTGTGAATTTCGTGTGCAATGCTTTTACATCTGTCCGCTGTTGTTTGCAGCATGAACTGCATGTTCGGAATAATGGCGGCCGGCTTTCTCGCAGAACTGACTGGTTTGCCTTTTGCAGTAATGTGTGGCTACTGGTTTTCTAGTGACTGCCGCTTCCATCGACAATGAACTGTATTTTTCGTGGAGGATTGTGTGTTGCCATTCTGGCGGCGGCATTATGCACAGTGTACTTGTGCAGGCTGTTGGTTTGTCGAGACTCCTGTTTGTTCCACTTTTCACATGGGGCGGTGACGAGCATTTTGTGCGATATTCACTGGCACAGGAACGGAGCATAATGGGGATTACCAGTTGCCGTGAAGTTGGAACAGCGACTAATGAATAATAACTAATATAACTAACGATTATGATGTAAATATAACTAATGAATATGATGTAAATATAATTAATGAGTATGATGTGTGAGAGAGGGAAAATAGTGTGTATGGATGTCAGATAATAAGTGGTAGTAATGGGTGTGTGTGTGTGTGTGTGTGTGTGTGTGTGTGTGTGTGTGTGTATGTATGTGTGTGCGTGTGTGTGTGTGTGACAGAGGTGGAGAATAATGTTTGTGAGAGGCAGAGAAGTGGAGTAGTGTATATGAGTCAGGGGGAGAATGGCATGAAGGGGTGCCACATAGGTTAGTGGCAGTAGTGTGCATAAGACAGAGGGATAGTAGTGTTTGCAAGAGGCAGCCAGAGAGAGAGAGAGAGAGAGAGAGAGAGAGAGAGAGAGAGAGAGAGAGAGGAGAACGCGCACTGTTGAGAGAAGAGAGGCCACCAGAGAGGGAGAGTAATGGTTCTGTGTGTGTGAGTAGAGTGTGTGGTAAAAACGTAGAGTGGGAAAGTAGTGTGTGTATGTAAGGCAGAAAAGACCAGGAGAATAGAGCGTATTAGAAGCAAGCAGATGGAGACAAGTGCAATCATGGGAGTTGGAGACAATCGTGCACGTAAGACTACATGTATATTACTTTCATGTGTGACTGTGATGTTTGTGTGTGAGAGAGAGAGAGAGAGAGAGAGAGAGAGAGAGAGAGAGAGAGAGAGAGAGAGAGAGAGAGAGAGAGAGAGGGGAAAGAGAAAGGATGAGAAAGGGCAGTGAGAGAGAGAGGGGGCAGGGAGAGATAGGACAGGGAGAGAGAGGGCAGAGAGAAAGGAGGAGGGAGAGAGAGAGTACTCCTCAGCTGCCTCAGATTCTAGCTGTTGGATAGTCTCATTGTTGGAAATGTAAGTTAATGGACCCTGGTCGATTCTTTGATGCGTGATAGGTATATGGTGCCAGCCATTTGTATAGATCAATTAGCACTCGAGAATGGGTGGTTTATATCAAACCTAACGCGTTTATTTCCCAGAATATTTCTGGTACCTAGTGTAAACTGGGTCGGCCTGAGAGCCACTGTCAATTAAATAAAAATGGAACACATATCTACCAGAACGGCAGGCAAGCGCGTTAGCGTCTGCCCTACCATAGCTTCCAGTTGCTCAGTTAATTACACTGATGTAATACATTAAATATTCATAGGGAAAAGATAAAAATACTGAGAATAAATTAAGCAAACGATAACTTGACCTCCCTTGCTGGGACCTGACTTCAAGACACGGAACGGAATCATACACCTGTTTGAAGAGCATTGTAGACAAAGCTGGGGTGGGGGGGGGGGGGGGGGAGAGATAGATACCGAGTTCACATAACAAAAAGAATACAAAAGGCTTTTACAACCCTTGGAAATTTATATAAAGGGCGTTCATTTGAAATTTGTTCGCGCCGCACCGCGCCTAATTGCGTACGTTGAACATGATCATGTCATAGTCATGTGATAAGTACTGACTAATGAATAAAAGAGCACGTGCTTATCGTCCCATGATGCATAGGTTCTGTTTCTGATCGTTGAGAAAATGGCCGGGTTGATCCAAAATCCGTCCAAAGAAGCTCAAAGAGAGGTGGTTCAGTTTCTTACATTTGAAGGATGTCGATCAGTGGACATTCATCGAAAAATGCAGGCAGCGTACGGTAACAAATATGTGGCGAAGACAACAGTAACAGACTGGGCACGAACGTCAGTTCACGACAGATCTTCGACGGCCGGGTCAAGCGGATATTGTTGCAACAGAAACAACCATCGCCAAAATTGATGCCGCAGTACAGATGAACCATTGTCGAAGCATACGTCCGCTAGCGAAAGAATTTGTTGTGTCAACTGGGACAACTGAAAAGGTCGTTCTTCAGAAACTGTAATATCGGAAGGTGTGTTCATAGTGGGTACAACGGATGTTGACCGACCACCAAAAAGAGGAACGCATGGGATGGTGTTTAAACAACTTGCTGCGTTAGAGAGTGTAGGGTGATGCGTTTCTCTTCCGCATAGTGACAGGCGATGAATCAGGGTGTCACCACTTTGAGCCGAGCAGCAAAAGAGAGAGCATGCAATGGAAGCATGCTGGATCACCAAAAGCCAAAAAAATTGTTACAGGTTTCCGCTGGTAAGTTTATGCTTAGCGCATTTTTTGACCATGAATGGCTATTGTTGGCCGACTGTAAAGAACCTGGTATCAACATCAACTCTACCCAGTACTTGCAAATACTAGACAAGCTGCAAAACGCCATCAAGAATAAACGACCAGGCATGCTTTTTCGCGGTGTGATTTTGTTGCACGATAATGCTCGCCCGCATGTCACTAAGATTGTGCAGGAAGAACTAGCAAAGAAAAAGTGGGAAATTCTGCAACATCCAGCCTATAGTCCTAATTTGTCACCATGTGATTTTCATTTGTTCTGACCTCTAAACAAAAGCTCTCAAGGGGCAACGATTTCACACAGATGCAGACGTAATGAACGCGGTAAACATTTGGTTCAATCCTTTCAATGCGGACGGCATTCGCCGCCAACCTAAGCAATGGGATGCTTGCTTGAATGCCTACGGCGACTTCTTCTGACCAAGCCATAGTGCATACGGTAATTCATTCAAAATGAAAGCTTTGTTTAATTCTACCACACCTGTTAAATTTTCTTTCATGCCTTTGTAATACAGTCATTGGAACGGATTTCAAATGAACGTCCGTAATAGAAGTCAAAAGAAATTAAACTTAGCGCCAAACTTAATACATTTAATTCTAACTTTAAATCAGTACTACTTTATGGGTCAGAAATAGAGAAATGACTACAAAATCCAAATGAACTACAAACAGTCATGAATAGATGCCTGCGCACAATAGAGGGTCTAAACATGATAGGACAGAATCGCCAATGTAGAGCTCGTGAAGAGAACTAGATAAATTCATGCCAACCAAGAGATGAAGTAAAAGACAGTGGCGCTGGTTAGGAAATACATTGATAAAACCTGAGGAAAGCATAACAAACTGTTCTTTGTCTGGAATCGACATGGCAAAAGAAACAGAGAAAGACCCAAAACGCACGAAGAAGAGAAGTAGAGCCAAAAATGAATATAATCGGGTTAAAAAAACGAAAAGGGGAAGTTGGAGAAAGGATGAAAAAACATGTGATAGCATTTGAGAGCTTGGGGTGGGTTGTTTCGTGGACTATGAAGGATAAAGAGCGACAGAAGAGTAACAAACTGAAATTGTGTAGTCGTAGTTAGAACTATACTTCTGTTGAAAAAAAAAAAAAATCAAAGCCACCCTCCGCTGACTGTAATACAGTGATGCGATAAGGGGGCTGAGTCACGCTGGAGTGACAATTTCATAAGCGAAGAGGTTCCGTCTCCTGCAACTTGGCGAGCTGGCAGTGTTAGTGAGCCGGTAACGCAGCACCAGTTGGGTTTGGATGGCTGGCGACTCAAAGATAACAATGAAGATGGTAAGAGAATTGTAGGGAATCAGGGGGCGACACGCAAAAGTCAGGGGGCGTACGTGCATTAGAAATAACTGGCAACGAGCGCTGATACTTCCACAATTGTCAGGGTAGGGGACATAATTGACGAAATTCTGTTAGAGTTTAATTCAAGTTTATGTTTGACATTTCTTGTTAGAGAATCCACTGTTGAAAGACGCCTTCTCATTTATAGTGCTGATACTGTTTGCTAAAAGTATCTTAAGTTGGAAGAAGTTGACGTATTATATATTCACACTGTATCTGTAAGTTGGAAGAAGTTGACGAATGTTTGTATGCCTGTGTTTAATAATTGTGTGTATTTATATTCACTCGTGGATTTGTGAAGAGAAAATATTGAAGTGTTATATATTACATCTTGTTAAGGATTTGTCATATACACTTATTAGCTGACACATTTCTCTGCTACTTGTCAGGTGCATACTGTAGAAATTACTCAATATAAATTAACGCAACAAGATACACCATACAAATTGAAATATATAACACGTCTATTCTCAAAGTAATTTTAATTGTCTATCACGGTAATTGTAAACTGACCATCATGTCTTTTGGCTTACGCAAAACTGGCTTTCCTATATGTATAGCTATGTCCCTGTAGTATCTGACAAGTTTCGGCAAAATATGGCAGGCAATAAATTGTGAAATCTATTGTGTGTATCTTTAATATTCAGACACTTATATTGTTGGCTTAGGTAATGTTATCATTTGTGTTTCACATCCACATGTCTGTATTATAGAGAGCTATCTTTGTCACATAAGAAATTGTGTCATTCTCAAACTGGTTTTTATTACGTTTTTCTGCATTATCGCAACCAAAATGGCCTCATCTATATATTATTCATATAACAAATAGTTTCCGATTCTTTTGAAAACTCACTTTAAACCTCATGCATAAATATCCGATTCTTTACATGGCATGCATACGTATCCGAATCTGTTATTTAGTCATACCTTTTGAATAAAATATTCAGTATTCAGAGTGTTCCTTGATTTACACACTGTTTGCATATCTTATAATAAGACCTCTCCCGTTGTTGTTGTTTCTTTTTTTATATTATTATTAAGATGTGTATTTATTTCTTACTATAATATCTGTTTTAAATAATTGTGTTTTTCTTTCTTAGTAATAGTTATGTACCTCAAGAAAATAGTATCCGCTATTTGGTAGATGTAAATGCAACTTATAATAAACTAGCTGTATTCAAAAGCTTTTTTCATATCAAGTATTATCTAATTCTCCCATACCTTTTTATTCTTCTTCTCCTTCTCCTCTTCGTACACCTTCAGTCGTCAGTATGAATTAATGTAAACAAAGCAGCAGTTAATTTGAGCTTGTTGACATCTCCATTGAACTTATCTTCAAATGGAGCGGATGTTGGCCAAAGCAGGTTTCTCTGTTCTGTATATGTTGGACACTGCAACTAGAAATGTTTAGCTGTTATTTTACCAGTTCCACAGTTACATTCATAATTTATTAAACGTTTGATTTTTCAACCTGTTGTGTCCTGCTCAGAGTCTGGAGATTGTTACTTGTTCTCTTACATAGTGTTGATAACGTGCATCATTTTTCCGGTGGTCTTGATGCTCTGATTTCCACTTAGTTCTATGACGGCCTTTTATCATACTCTTCCTCAGAATCATAGTCTATGTCTATATCAAACGTATGCAGTCTTCCACTGTCCTTTGCCAGTCTGTCGGTGTTTTCATTTCCAAGTGCGTTGCAATCTGTGTGGAGGAGAGGGAATCTAGTGCATTACAACCCTTTTGGATTATCTGGTATATTTCATGTAGTGCTGACCTTTGAGTTGCTAGTTCTGCACTATTTATTAATCATTAAGCGTATTGCACTTCAGTGTCTCGTCAAGCCCTTGGCTGAACTGCTTATGAAATTAGTTTGTTTGACTTAGTTTATGTAGGCTTCTTTCTGTTGACCAGATATCATCATCATCAAGTGCCATGCCTGCTGGGGTAGGAGTTAATGGCTCTCCACATATCTCGGTCTTTGGTTTTCTGGATCAACTCTGCTGATTATATTCCTCCATGCCACCGTCTCAATCCATCCAGCATCATTTCTCTTGGTCTGCCTCTGTCTCCCTTCCCCTCGATATTTCCAGTTGTTACGATGTTCTCCAATGCCTCTCTTCTAATCACGTGACCGAAGAAAGATGTTTGTCTCTATCTTATTGTTGTATATAATGTTCTAGTTTCATTAGCCTGTTTCAGGCAGTCATCGTTAGTTACTCTGGCAGTCCAAGGAATTCGCAACATTCGTCTTAGGAACAACATCTCTGTTGCTTCTAAGTTCTTCCTAATTTGTTCATTTACATTCCAAGATTAACTGCCATACATCAAACCATGTTCTATATAGCACCTTGGCACTCTCTTTCTTATATTCAATGATAGTGACTTATTGCATAAGATACTCTTCATTTTCTAAAATGCAGCTTTTGCTTGTCCTATTCTGCTCTTAATCTCTGTTGTGCATCTCCCATCTGATGCTCCTAGGTATTTAAAACTATCCACTTTGTTAAGAATTTTCCATTATATTTCTATTTCACATTTTGGTGTCACCTTTTTCTTTGATATCACCATTGTTACTGTTTTCTTGATATTCAAGGAGAGTCCTTTCTTTGCACTCTCTGTTACTACAATGTCTAACAATTGTGTAGATCTTTTGCATTATCCGTCACCAAAACTGTGTCATCAGCACAGTGTATATTGTTTATATTATAACCTTCGAATAATATTCCTAGCTTCTCTTTGATCTCTCTCATTAATACTTTGCTATATAAGAGAAGATATCTGGTGATAAAACACATCCCTGTCGTAATCTCATCCTTATTTGTTCATAATTGCCCTCTTTATTTCCCATTGTAATTGCTGCTACTTGGTTCCAGTAAATATTCTTTATTATTCTAAGATCTTTCCCATCAATGTTAATATCTGCCAACATGTTAATCAGTTTTTCATGTTTTACTTTATCAAATGCCGTAGTATAATCTATGAAGCACGCACAAATATATGTCTCTCTGTGTCTCTATTGGTTTTGCTATTAGTGTCAGTATTGTATATATTACATTGATTGTACCCTTTCCTGCCACAAATTCACCAATTTCACTTCTTAGTTTATTTCTTGTTCTTCTCATTATAATTATGCGTAGAAGCTTAGTGACATGGTTTATTATGTTAATTGTATGAAAATCTTCGCATTCGATTGCTCCTGGTCTTTTTGGTATTGCTATAAATACAGATTTCAGCATATCGCTTGGTATATATCCACTGCTGTAAATATCATTCAACATTTAGGTTAATATTATCTACTCCGAATTCTCGCAGTACTTCTAATTATTTTATTGTGATTCCATCTGGCCCAGGCGTTTTTCCTTTCTTCATATGTTTGACAGCGTCAGCGAGTTCTTCTTTTAGAATAGGTGGACCTTCTAAGTTACTTTCTTCTGTTAATTCTCCCGTTTCTCCATCATATAATTCTCTTACATACTCATTCCACCACTTGATTATAGTATCTTCCTCCAATAATATCATTTTGATTTGAAACACCTTGTATTTATTCTTATTTTTCTTTCTATGAGCTCACTGATTTGTCTGTGCATTTTTTTAAAATAATCTGTAATAAAATTTAAATCAAATTTCTTGCACTGCTCGTTTAACCAACCTCCTTTTGCCTTCACACAATTATCTCTTATTTCTTTCTTTTTGTTTTATCTTATCATATTCTTGTTTGTCATTTTTACTCTGCTTTCTTTTGGCCATCAGCTTTAAGATTTCTTCAGTCATCCATTATTTCTCCTTAGCTTTTTGGCTTCTCTCTGGTAATATTTCTTTTCTCGTTTCTCATTGTTCGTTTATACTCAGTATACTGATTTTTCACAGTCACTTGTTATTATTCTTGAATTTGCTTATCTACCTTCAAAACCTCTTTGTTATCTTTATTATCGACTAAACTAAACTAAACTAAACCTCTTTATTAAGTATCATGTTCTTAATTACTGTTTTTTCCTCTCTTCAGTCTTATTTTTTATTAGTCCACTTAGTGATACATCATCACTATTACAGTCAGCATCCGGCATTATCTTTACATTAATTAACGCATTTCTAAACCTTTTATTAATAAGCATGTAGTCAATGTGATTGAGAATTTTCTCATCAGAGTATTTCCATATTAAAGTCGTCTTTTATTTTGTTTAAACTAAGTGTTTCCAATTATCATTTCATTGACATTTACCCCTTCTATTAGTTGATCTCCTCTTTCAATTGTTTGTACCTAAACCATAATTCCCCACTATATCCTCCATTTCCCCTTAATAGGTTTGCATTAAAATCTCCTAGTAATATTTTTATTTCTTGTGATTTCATTTGAGACATCGCTATTTCTACTTCATCGTAAAAGTATTGTATTTCTTCATCACTACTGCTTATTGTTGGTGCGTTCACTTGTACACTATTTATATCTATTGATTTGCCTTTCATTCCAGCGTGGTTTCTTTACTTCTTGGTTCATGGGTATTTGCCTAGTTCTCTTGTCATAAAATACTACTGTGATATATCGTTACCTCTATATAACTCAACAAGAGCGCCACATGGTAATTTTGTCATCAAATACTACTGTGATATATCTTTGTCGCTATATAACTCAACAACTGTGTAGAGCAAAGTGGTTGTTCTCTGCTGCAAGCAACCCAGCCGTCCCAAGACTTTTATTAAATAAAAACTTTTCAAAGTGTTACTTCTTTTGACAGTTTTGAATGAAATAGTTTTTGTTTAGTAAGTATTGTTCTTTAATAGTGTTAAGAGCTATATCTTAGTAACCCTTATTTTGAAAGACA
Source organism: Cepaea hortensis (assembly GCA_963921405.1). Classification (NCBI taxonomy): domain Eukaryota; kingdom Metazoa; phylum Mollusca; class Gastropoda; order Stylommatophora; family Helicidae; genus Cepaea; species Cepaea hortensis. The sequence goes on from OY992886.1 coordinate 58,351,407, forward strand.
TGTTGCTATGAAATAAGTGTCTTGGATTTGTATAAATGAAGGTGTTTGATTCCTATAAACATTTTGTCATTATGGAAAATACTTCTTAAATCAGAATTATGTTTTATACCTTGACCAGCTAAAGACGCTATATTGAGTAATTCACCCATATATGAATTGTCAATATCTCTTCTTTCTATGTCGGTCTGTCTTTGTCTGTCTGTCCGTCTGCCTGCCTGCTGTCTGTCTGTCTTTCTGCCTGTCTGCCTGCCTGTCTGTCTGTCTGTCTGTCTGTCTGTCTGTCTGTCTGTCTGTCTGTCTGTCTGTCTGTCTGTCTGTGGGGGATGTGTTTGTAGGTGGGGGTTGTGTGGGTGGGTGGGATATGGGTGGGGAGATGTGTGTGTGTGTGGGTGAGGGATGTGTGAGTGGGAATGTGAATAGGGGATGTGTGTGGGGCGGGGTGTTGTGTTGGAGGGGAGATGTGTGTGTGTGGGTGAGGGGTGTGTGGGTGGGTGGGGGAGGTGTGATTGGGTGTGGGATGTGCGGGTGGGTAAAGGATGTATGTGAGGGTGAGAGATTTGTGTTTTGCTGGGTGGTTGGGATGTGTGAGTGTGGGTGGGTATATGGGAGATGCATGTGTTGATGGGTGGGTGGGGGATAAGTAGGTGTTAGTAGTTGAGGAATGAGTACATGAGTGGATGGATGTAAGTGGGGGTTGAGTGTATGGGTCAGGGATGTGTGTGTGTGTGTGTGGGAAGATGTGTGTGAGTGGGGGATGTGTGTGTGCGGGAATATGTGTGTTTGGGTGCGGAGATGTGTGCAGATGGGAGACGTGTATGTGTGGTGGGGGACGTGTGAGTTGGTGGGTGGGGAGATGTGGATGAGTGTTGGATGTGTGGATTAGTTGGGGATGTGTAAACGGGTGCGGAGAGGAGTCGGTGGGTGGGGAGGTGTGTGGGTGGTTGGAGGGATGTGCGTAAGGATTGGGCGTGTGTGGGTGGGGAGTATTGGGTGGGTGAGGGAAGTGTGGGAGAGGTATGAGTATTTAAGTTGGTGTATTTGTGTGGGTGTTGGTGGGTAGTGGTATGTGTGGGTGTTTGAGGGTGGAGGATGTGTAGGTGTTGGTAGGTGGGAGATGTGTGTGTGTGGGTGAGTTTTTTGGTGCGTGTGTAGGGGAAGTTGGGGGATGTGTGTATGTGCGTTGGGGATGTGTGTGTCGGTGGGGAATGTTTGTTGGTGGGGGATGTGTGTGGGTGGGGGTTGTATGTGTGGTTGGTGGAGTGTGTGGGTGGATGCGAAATGTCTGGGTGAATGGGAAAATGTGAACGTGTGGATGGGAAGATGTGAGGGTATGCGTGGGTGATGTGTGAGTGGATGAGGGATGTGTGTATGTGGGTTGGTGCGGGATGTGTTTTTGTGGGAAGGTTATTGTGTTGTTGGGGTGTGTGGTTGGGCGGGTTGGTGGAGCATGTGTGCGTGGGTGAGTTTGTGTGGGTTGGAGTATGTGTGAGTGGGTGGGTGGGGATGTGGGTGGGGGATGTGTGTGGGGATGGTGCAATATGTCTAGGTTGGTGATGGGATGTGTGAGTGGGTGGAGGGATGTGAGGTGGGTGGGGGATATGTGAGTGGGTGAGGGATGTGTGTGTGGGTTGGTGCGGGATGTCTGTGTAGAATGGGGGATGTGTCACATAACATGATAATATGCATTGTTTATGCTTACAACATTCATTAGACAATGTTTGTTTTTTCCTATGTGAATGTATCATGCACGGTTGATGAGCGAAAGATGAGTGATTGGAAGGGCCGAATGTACGACGGGCCTACGTGCCCAATTTGTAACCTTTTTTTAAATAAAGTTCAATTCAATTCAATTCAATCTGTCTCTCTTTCTCTTCTCTCCATTCTGACAAAACCGCACACTTTTGACATGTTTAACTCTCAAGACATCAACCACGATGTCTATAAAACATTCAATCATCACGTGCCTTACCGTGACAGCTGGCGTGGGCGTTCCTGTCCCTCACCACATCTAGGTCCTTGGTGTTCTATATAAACTCTACTGATCATATGCTTTCATGCCTCCGTCTTAGTCCATCTATCCATCTCGTTCCTCGGTCTGCCTCTGCCTCTTTTCCCCAATGCGATTTCCCATCTGTAATATGTTTCTAATGCCTTTCCTTTCACTACATGCCAAAGGGTGTAAAGGAGAAAGACTCGTCTTCATTACATCGGGGTTGATCCCATATAGCTCAGTAAGTTTTTTTGCTTGCCTCCTTCTTATAAATATATATGATGTTCTACTTGAATCGGCCTCTTCCAGACAATCGTTGCTACTTAGCTTCTCAACATTGGTATCAGGAAACACATCTTAGTTGATTCCAAACTCTTCCTAATTTGTTTAGTCACATTCCATTATTAATCGTCATACAGCAAAACACACAAGTTGCATTTCAGTACTCTTTTTCTGGCATTCTATGGCAGTGACCTGTTGCACAAGATAGTTATCTTCTGAAATGCCGTTTTTTCTGGTTCACTTGTGCTTTTAATCTCTGGAACGTGTCTTCTATGTGATGTTATAACTACCCTAATGTATTTTAGTTTATCAAGCTGGATTTATTGTTACACTTGTTGGTGTTCTATTTTCTTGCTATTAAAACATTAATTCTTTATTGATGTTCTCTGCTGCAAGCAACACCCCCCCCCCCCCTCCCCCCAGTCTTTTATAAATTTTATGAAGTAAAATCGCTTCATGGTGTGTTGCTTCTTTTGAATGGAATATTAACTTCAGATTTAACTCCATTAGATCAAAAGCCGTGTGTGGCTGATAGCAGCTCTAAATCATACAAAAGGCTGTAAGAAAAATTCTTATTGTCATTATGACATGAAAGCCTTCGTAAAACCGTTTCTTTAGAAAGCAAAATGTATGTATACTCATAATCCATAATATAGGCAGCCTGGTTCACTAAGAAAACGCGAGATGTGTACTTAATTCCCTTGTCTGTTTGGCGCCTTTGATGTAGTCGTTACAGGCATGGTTTGTGTTGTAGTGATGAGTGGAGTTTATGTTTCAAAATTCTACCTCAGTTGGAAGATGGAAAAGCTGTCGTTGTAAAAGTTGTCGTTGTAAATGTCACCTAACTGGGATACTTATAGTATATTGTCATATTATTGTTCTAAGGTATACAACAAGTCTCTGCGATTTGTATTTGTCAGTCGAGATGAGAAAACGGGTCCTTTCGAGCTAAATAGAGCCAATTTTAAGGTACGGAAGCGAATCATGAATAATTAGCAGACAAGTCAGGAATTATGTGGAAGTTGTTGAGATGTTGTTTTATTGAAGACTCGTGAGAACACCATGGATGGATAAAAATAGCAAAGAAGGTATCTTGAAATACGTAAACTCACAATGAAAAGTGGTTACTGGCATCAAATAAAGACAGTCCATATTCTTTGGGCATGTCATGAGAAGAGGAAGCTGGAGAATGTCGTCGCAGCGGGAATATTGGATGGGAGGGGAGGTATAGACTAGGGGTACCAAGAAAGAAGACGTTGGAAGCTGGACATCATAGTATGCAGGTGCATCTTATTAGAAATTATGGGCAGCTCAAGAGACAGAAAGCTGTGGTTAGACATGATCACCTATGCCATACGCCATGGACCATGATACAAAATATCGTTTTGAATATGAAAACCCTTTCAACAGAGTGTGTGAAACCGTCATTTCATTTAGATAACAATTGTTGGAAGTTTTATGTATTTATTGTTTTGTTTGTTTCGTTGCGTTTTCGCTAGCTTTCAATTCCAGCGTAGTTCATACACGTGCTTCTGCTTCCATGCACAAGACTGATGTTTGCGTATTGTTTAGCTTTCCCTATATTATTTTTCAAATGTCAAAACTACATTTAGGTCTTCTTGTAAAGGTGTATATACTCGTATACACCGACAGTAATGAACACCAATATAAAATAAAAATAAAATTTAATTAATGATTAGCTGCTAACAGTAACTATTTAATGCGAGGGATGAGCCTGTTTATTATTTACAAGCTTATCAAATCGTAGCTCGATTGAAGACAGCGCTACCTGCAAAGGAGAACCAATTTCCATACTGTTTCTGTATTTTGTCTTAATAATGCTCACTGAAGAGAAAGAAATACTCTTCTTTCAAGTTGTCTTTGTATCGATATCTCACATACACCATTCAGAATCGCTAAGTTGGCAACGTCCCTGCTTTCGTCCACCTGTAATGAAATATACTTTGCAGATGTATCTAACACCTTCACTCGCTCAGACGATGGCAAAAGGCATTATAATCTTACAACGAAAATCACATATGTTCTGCATCTTATGACAATCAGCAAATTATAATATGCATCTTCTCATCTCACTTTTCGTCACATCGGAAACAAAAGAAACGCACATCGTCAACAAACAAATGTCGTCGACTTTTAGTATGGGTCCAAGCTGGTTACTATTTATAACTTTCCCATTGAACCAATGATTCGCTTCTCCTTAAAAATAAATACTCCTTGGGCTATACAGCTGCAGGCTTAATTTATTTTAAAAGTAAATGACCATAAAAATGGTGTGGATATCATGGTTTGAGAATAGGACAATCTTGTTTTTAAAAAGTTCTAAACAATCCTAAAAGGAGAAAACATTTAACTTTTTTCTTAATTCACTCTCATTGCGGACCGGCAAAGAAGGGCTCGCGGACCGGCACCGGTCCGCGGACCACCACTTTGGGAAGCACTGGTGTAGAGGACGTAAAAATGGAAGGTAAATTTAATAGCATATACTAAAACAAGTCTAGACATCCACATAAAACATGATTTGTGGGTCTACTTACTTTATAAAATGAATTTTAGAAGGATGAGACGTGCATAACTGTAAAGTATGAAGGTAAAAATAATATCAAGTAATCGGTTCTTGTATTAACGCGATCTTGAAATGATCTTCATTCCCCCCTGGAAACCCTAAAATTCCCCACCGGTTGAGAACCACTGTGCTATACGAAGAGGGGCTAACACGCAGCAGCATTAGGGCTAGTCTTTGCCGTCCCTTTAGCGTACTTTATATTGTTAATACTTTCTTGTGGTTAATTCTTCTTTAGAACATTGTGCTAGGGCGAAAAGACAACCTGGGCTTTCCTATCCACTATATCGAGTACCATTCCCATACCACCAAGTAATCATCATAAAGTAGCAAGCCCTTTGCATAATATTGCTCTCATTCTAATCTGAAGGGAAAATTCTCGATCCTTCGAAAGTTCTCCTGACTTATGTAGTTTTATGCCCATAGTGTCTTTATTGTCCTGTGTTCACGGTCGTTTTGGTCGACTCCTCTTCTTTCGGGAATCACCCCTTCCATTGCAGTTCGTTCTATACAAATTTGGTGTTTAATACGGTAAATGTATTCCAGTGTGTAATACACGATTGTGTTTATCAGCCAAAGAAGTATACAGGAGATGTATACCTGATGCCTTAAATCCAGACTTTCGTTTCATTTTGGTATAGGCCCACATGCCTTGCACATGGATATCTCAATAAGTGATATGATCTCCTCTTAGAGATTTTACTAGCAGAATCTCAGGACATGAAATAGCACCGACGAATATCCATATATTTTTACACGAGAATCATAAACTCTATAATAAATTGTGCGGGGAAGTTTTCTAATTTTGAAACTCTGAAATCAAAAGTTAATGTAAGTGATATTTCAGTAAGGCATCCTATTATGCGTGTTGTTTTATTTACTATATAACATAGCACATCTCTAGTGACAACGAAATCAAAACACGATATACAGGAGTATGGCCTAGTGGTGTGTAAGTTTCATGTATTCCTTATAATTAAACATTAATTGACCGATGTTTACTCCACATAGTATAAAAAGTAAGGTAAGGGGACATTTTAGACGCCGTAAGGGGCACTGAACACAGCAAGCTGAACTACCATATGTGTAGTAAACTAAAGATATACGTTACTCATTAATGTATTCTTGCAACTGGTGAAATGATAACTAAACATTTGTTGCCGAAGTGGTCAGACATATGCAGAAAGAGACAACTTTATTGACCTATACAAGGAAGACAAAGTGTGTTGAGATGTCAGCAAGCCCAAACTGACTGTTATTTTCTTTTGATTTATTTATACGAGCAGGATGAAGCACCATAAGCCAAATACAATCCCAGTCATGGACCACGGTCATTTACTATCATTTTAATTTATTACCAATAATTTCATCTTATATCATTTTGTTCCTCTTATAACTTGCGGTGTCGAGGTAAAGCGGGGGAGTGCCCGTTTATTCGCTTCTATTATCGCGATTCCCATGGACTGTTATTCCAACTGTCCATCGTCCACATGATCGGCCTCTTCTTCTGGGTCTATTTGATCTGTACATCACTGCTTGTTGTGGTTTACTGTTGATAGCCTAGTTACCTGGCTGAACCATTTAACTTTCAGTCTTCTTATGAAATCTAGTACGGCTATAACCCCCACTTATGTCCTGATTTCTTCATTTCTGATTTTCTCTCTTCTTGATACAGTGAGTATTCTCCTCTGAAATCTTATTTCCGTTATTGCAATTTTTATGTTCTCTTTTTGTGTCATTGTCCAGGTTTGGCATTGGTAGCATAGAGCTAGTAGGAAGGTTGTGTTGCGGAGTGCTTTTTTTAAAAGAGTATCTACTGATACGTATTTGTTCTTTAGAAATGGTGTCATTTGTCCAATGAGTTGGTTTGCCTTTTGTATCTATTTTAGATCTCGTCTTTTTATTTGCCATTTCTTCTTCGTTCATCCTGAGTTTTTTTCTTCGGGCGTGATTGCGCACTGCCTGTTTACAGCAGAGCTGCGTTCTTGCGCTATTAGGCCGACACATCCGACTTCTGCGGGCATTTGTGGACCGGGTTAACCTTCCCGGGATTTGCCATTTGATGATGTTATACTTTGTAAGTACTTGAAGAACTTTACTTATTTCAAGGGGTGTTCTTTTAGATCAGGGGTCACCAAACATTTTTCACAGCGGGCTGGATAACTGACAAAATAAAGAGCTCGGGCCGCATAAACATTCTGTACAATACTTGCATGCCAGAACGAAAGCTCTTGGAAAAAAGACGAACAAACAAGTTTAGCTTTCCATGTTAATCATAGGTGAGTAGTGTGCAATGCACATAAAACAAAGACAACCAACATATTTATTTACTAATAAAAGTTATCAAAGAAGGCGACGTTATCAAAAAGATAGCTCAATCAGCCCTAGTCACAAACTAAGCAGCAAAAATGGTTAGAGGGATTTGTGAAAATGGCATTTGGCTTTCAAGATATCAATGTTTGGTTTGGAATTGCTTCATCCAATTAAGAGAAATGCTTTCAAATATTCATCAGTCAATCTCCTTCGTGGTGTTGATTTCATACACTTCATTTTTGACAATGTTTGCTCATTGACATAAGTTGTTCCAAACACTGATGCCATACAAGCGGCAAATGTCTTTAGTTTCGGAAACTCAAAATCAGGTAAGCAGCGGTAAAATTCAGCAAGTTTTCCTTCTATGTGCTTCTCTTTCAATAAGTCATTTGCTTGCAAATCAATTAGCTCTAACTGTACATCAGCTGGCACATTTCGTTTCGGAGCTTGTAAAAACGAAACAGGACATTACCGCAGCTGAGCCACCTCCCTGATGTGTGATAAGGCGAGTCACATAATTCAGAATCAGTTTCTTCAAGAAAAGCCTGGAACTGACGATGTTTGAGTGCAAGTTCCAGAATGAAGTTCACAGCAGAAACGACTGCGTTCAGAACACAAGGAATTTCTAAGTCTTTCCCACAGAGTGCTTGCTGGTGTATGATGCAGTGTATGAACAGAGCGCCCGGAATTTGCAAATCTTCCAACTGAATATCCTGATCTGCCCACCAGACCCTTCGTCACTCCGGCTATGTTTTTCCTCCATCAACTGTAACACCTCGAAGCTGATTCCACTGAACGTTATATTCTTGTAAAATGTTTTGCACTTCCACGAAAATGTCTTTTCCAGTTGTTGTTTCATGCATGCCGCAAACGAATGCCAACTCTTCCGTTGTCTGAAAGTCCAAATTCACACCACGAATGAACACGAGAAGTTGTGACGTATTCGAGAGATCAGTAGACTTATCCAGGGCTAGAGAGTAACACAACAGGTTCCTAGCTTTCTCACGTATCTGTAGTACTATGGTATCTCCAAATTCTTCTGTTCTCCGCACGACTGAACTTGCCGAAGGGATGATAGTTCCAAACAAATCGGCTTTCTCAGGCCGCAAGTCATTTGCTGCTTCCATTTTACACTCTTTGATAAGTTGCCACCAGTAAACGGTCTTCCTCGTTCTGCCATATTATGCACTATTTTATATCTTTTACGAGTGACAGATTCATTGTTAGCACACTTTCTCGTGGAGAGATTCCTGTGTGTTTCTAAACCATGTTTCATGGAATCATATTTCTCAGAGTGTAACTTTCCAGAAAACGTTGAATATGTTGATAGATGTGTTGTTTCATAGTGAAGCCGAAGATTGTACTCTTTCAAAACGGTAACACTTTCACTGCATATTACGTAGCTAGTTTTCTGGTCATTTGTTTCCACAAAGAAGTACTTTACGCCCCAAATAAATAGCCCAGAGCAGTATTTTTCAACCGCGAGTGGCAGCTAGGCGTTCTGCCGAAACAGGCCGAAATCGAATAAATGCAACATTTCTGCCCATCTGGTTTATTACATAAAGTAGGACAGATACTTGGATCATCGCACATAGTTCCTTGAGAAACGTAAACATTTGCCGAAGGATCTGCTCCATTAGAAATGTTGAAAACCACTGGCCTAGAGAGCAGCTCGATTAACACCTTGACCGGGTTAATTTTCTGAGCTGGGGAGAATTGTTTCGTAATAACACTGGGCGTCTATGGTCTTTTATTACCTCTATTCACACGTGTAGTTCACTTATCTGTCACTATCAAACAAAGAAATCCTTGTTACATACCTACACAATGGATGACAGGTAAAAAAGAAGTAACTATTTATGGAGCCTCGGACCTGTGTTAACAACCGGAGGTCTCCGCACGTGTAAAGATCTCCTAGTATTCTAAAGATAATATTTAAATTTAAATTATATCACACTATCTCGTGTTCCATACGTTGTATCAAGCAAATTCGAGTACCATCGGCGGGCTTGATGAACTGACGTCGGGGGCCGGATCCAGCCCGCGGGCCGTAGTTTGGTGATCCCTGTCTTAGCTGAATCTTTGTTGTTGTTTATATTTTGGCTATAGTCATTACGTCTGTTTTACTGATGGTAATATTGTCAATCATACTTCCAAACTCTTACTCCAAAGTGTTAGCTTGCACTTGTCCTAGCACGAAATACTTTCGTGGCAATGCCAACCGTAGTATTTGACCTTTCTTACATTAAATGTTATTGTGGAATGCCAACAGTTGTCTTTGACATGACATATCTGCGTGACATGCCAACAGTATTTGATTGTCTTAACCTTTGTGCGTGTCAGATGCATGACAACGGCATTTAGGTTGAGATTCTTACTTTGCAATGCATCAGAGATATGCCAGAGGTATCATTTGACTTTTCAACCACAAAATGACTTTGTGCTATACTAACAGTATTACTTGATTTCACCACTTGCATATATTATGGTGGCATGCTGACAGTATTATTTCATTTCCCTGCCTCGATATGTCATAGTGGTATGCCAACCATATCATTTGATTTTTCCACCTGGATATTTCTAAGTGTAATGCCAAGTGTATTACACGACTTCCCACTTAGATATTTCTTAATGACATTTCAACACTATCATTTAACTCCCTCTCTCTCTCTCTCTCTCTCTCTCTCTCTCTCTCTCTCTCTCTCTCTCTCTCTCTCTCTCTCTCTCTCTCTCTCTTTCTCTCTCTAGCTCTCCGTCTCTCTCTCTCCCCCTCGATATATATATATGTGTGTGTGCGTGCGTGCGTGCGTGCGTGCGTGTGTGTGTGTGAGTGTGTGTGTGTGTGTCTTAGTGGCATACCAACAGTATTATTTGAGTTGCCAATCCTAGTATGTCTTTGTAGGTGAATCGGTACACACATTTGGGAATTGTAATAAGTTCAGGCGGAATATGTATTGTAGAGTTTGGAACAAACGTCGTAGCAAATGTAGCCTTTTCTAAGATTTACAACATACTCATTACCACAAACCTGCCAATTGCAGTGAGGAAACGAGTGTTGCATTGCTACATTAAACCTGTACTGTTGAATGCATATGCAACATTGGCAAAACAAAACAGATACGTTGAGAAACAATGAATGGCTATGAATATGTAGTTTCTGTGGACAATTTGATCTAGACGTGTAATAGCATAGTTCCAGTGCAACACACTGTGTGACATAAACTTGTACTATGACAGCTTTAGAGTAACACAGTTTGCGAAATAGACTTGTACTGTCATAGCTAACACAGCGTGTGATATAGACGTTTACTATAATAGCTCCAGTGTAACACAGTGTGTGATATAGACTTGTACTATCATAATTCCAGTGTAACACAGTGTGTGATATAGACTTGTACTATCATAGCCCCAGTGTAACACAGTGTGTGATATAGACTTGTACTATCATAATTCCAGTGTAACACAGTGTGTGATATAGACTTGTACTATCATAATTCCAGTGTAACACAGTGTGTGATATAGACTTGTACTATCATAGCTCCAGTGTAACACAGTGTGTGATATTGACTTGTACTATCATAGCTCCAGTAAAACAATGTGTGATATGTACTTGTTTTAGCTTACTTCCAGTATAGCAGTGTGTGATAATGACATCTATTATCATAGCCCCAGTATGAAAGTGTGTAATATAGACATGTACTAGCTTACATTCAGTATATGTGCGTGATGTAGACTTGCACTAGCATATATTTAGTGTAACAAAGTGTGTGAAATAGACGTTTATTAGCATAGATCCAGTGTAACAGTGTGTCATATAGACGTGTACTAGCATAGTTCCATTGTAACAGTGTGTGATATAGACATGTACTAGTGTGGGATGTGGATTTTAATTCCTGAGAATGATTCGTTAAAATGTCTAGGGGGTATTATTGATTCTCTGGTCACTGGTCAGAATGCAGGGTGATCAGGGATATTTACCACAAATCCCAGGAGAAAAGAGTTCAATCCTTGAAACAATGGCATCTGTGTGTAGGTTTCCCTTCCCACTTCATCACCCTTTAAATTAACTATAGATGCTAGAAGGATATTGATTGCTCACAACATATAAACAACCACTTATTGGACACCACATTTACTTGATGTACACAACACTTTTGGACAAACAGTTCAGGTATTAACTCAAGATCTGCAATTACATATATAGATGTGTAATAAACACTATGCATTTTCAGACAGGCATGGGAATGATGTGCAGTATTACAACATAGTACCCAGTGACCCCAGAAAAAAACCAGGTTATTACAAACAACACAACAACCACAAATTGGTTCTGCTTACTCGACTCATTGTACCTAGATAAAATCACATTGGTCTAGGTGCAGAAACCCAACATATATATTTTTGTTTCTGACACCATGTACAATTATCATATTTAAAAATAATGAGTTGATGTCAAAATACTATTTACCTTAACCATCATTGGTTATACCTCATTACACACTAACACTCTTTATATGTCATAGAAGAAAAAAACACACACATGAAAACAGTTGATACTAATAATTAAATTAATTAATTATAGTGTTCATTTAGGCATTGCGGATGGGTATTCTTCTCCAGTGCACAGCAGTTAATGTCCATGAAATGATACATGAAATCTTATTTCCGTTATTGCAATTTTTATGTTCTCTTTTTGTGTCATTGTCCAGGTTTGTCATTGGTAGCATAGAGCTGGTAGGAAGGTTGTGTTGCAGAGTGCTTTTTTAAAAAAGTATCTACTGATACGAATTTGTTCTTTAGAAATGGTGTCATTTGTCCAATGAGTTGGTTTTCCTTTTGTATCTATTTAAGATCTCGTCTTCTTATTTGCCATTTCTTCTTCGTTCATCCTGAGTTTTTTTCTTCGGGCGTGATTGCGCTCTGCCTGTTTACAGCAGAGCTGCGTTCTTGCGCTAATAGGCCAACACATCCGACTTCTGCGGGCATTTGTTGACCGGGTTAACCTTCCAGGGATTTGCCATTTGATGATGTTATACTTTTTAAGTACTTGAAGAACTTTACTTGTTTCAAGGGGTGTTCTTTTAGATCAGGGGTCACCAAACATTTTTCACAGCGGGCTGGATAACTGACAAAATAAAGAGCACGGGCCGCATAAACATTCTGTACAATACTTGCATGCCAGAACGAAAGCTCTTGGAAAAAAGACGAACAAACAAGTTTAGCTTTCCATGTTAATCATAGGTGAGTAGTGTGCAATTCACATAAAACAAAGACAACCAACATATTTATTTACTAATAAAAGTTATCAAAGAAGGCGACGTTATCAAAAAGATAGTTCAATCAGACCTAATGTGCACAAATCCGAATCTCACAAACTAAGCAGCAAAAACGGTTAGAGGGATTTGTGAAAATGGCATTTGGTTTTCAAGATATCAATGTTTGGTTTGGAATTGCTTCATCCAATTAAGAGAAATGCTTTAAAATATTCATCAGTTAATCTCCTTCGGGATGTTGATTTCACACACTTCATTTTTGACAATGATTGCTCATTGACATAAGGTGTTCCAAACACTGATGTCATACAAGCGGCAAATGTCTTTAGTTTCGGAATCTCACAATCAGGTAAGCAGCGGTAAAATTCAACAAGTTTTCCTTCTATGTGCTTCTCTTTCAATAAGTCATTTGCTTGCAAATCAATTAGCTCCAACTGTAGTTCAGCTGGCACATTTCGTTTCGGAGCGTGTAAAAACGAAATAGGACATTAACGCAGCTGAGCCACCTCCCTGATGTGTGATAAGGCGACTCACATAATTCAGAATCAGTTTCTTCAAGAAAAGCCTGGAACTGACGATGTTTGAGTGCAAGTTCCAGAATGAAGTTCACAGCAGAAACGACTGCGTTCAGAACACAAGGAATATCTAAGTCTTTCCCACAGAGTGCTTGCTGGTGTATGATGCAGTGTATGAACAGAGCGCCCGGAATTTGCAAATCTTCCAACTGAATATCCTGATCTGCCCACCAGACCCTTCCTCACTCCGGCTATGTTTTTCCTCAATCAACTGTAACACCTCGAAGCTGATTCCACTGAACGCTATATTCTTGTAAAATGTTTTGCACTTCCACGAAAATGTCTTTTCCAGTTGTTGTTTCATGCATGCCGCAAACGAATGCCAACTCTTCCGTTGTCTGAAAGTCCAAATTCACACCACGAATGAACACGAGAAGTTGTGACGTATTCGAGAGATCAGTAGACTCATCCAGGGCTAGAGAATAACACAACAGGTTCCTAGCTTTCTTACGTATCTGTAGTACTATGGTCTCTCCAAATTCTTCTGTTCTCCGCACGACTGAACTTGCCGAAGGGATGATAGTTCCAAACAAATCGGCTTTCTCAGGCCACAAGTCATTTGCTGCTTCCATTTTACGCTCTTTGATAAGTTGCCACCAGTAAACGGTTTACCTCGTTCTGCCATATTATGCACTATTTTATATCTTTTACGAGTGACAGATTCATTGTTAGCAAACTTTCTCGTGGAGAGATTCCTGTGTGTTTCTAAACCATGTTTCATGGAATCATATTTCTCAGAGTGTAACTTTCCAGAAAACGTTGAATATGTTGATAGATGTGTTGTTTCATAGTGAAGCCGAAGATTGTACTCTTTCAAAACGGCAACACTTTCACTGCATATTACGTAGCTAGTTTTATGGTCATTTGTTTCCACAAAGAAGTACTTTACGCCCCAAATAAATAGCCCAGAGCAGTATTTTTCAACCGCGAGTGGCAGCTGGGCGTTCTGCCGAAACAGGCCGAAATCGAATAAATGCAACATTTCTGCCCATCTGGTTTATTACATAAAGTAGGACAGATGCTTGGATCATCGCACATAGTTCCTTGAGCAACGTAAACATTTGCCGAAGGATCTTCTCCATTAGAAATGTTGAAAACCACTGGCCTAGAGAGCAGCTCGATTAACACCTTGACCGGGTTAATTTTCTGAGCTGGGGAGAATTGTTTCGTAATAACACTGGGCGTCTATGGTCTTTTATTACCTCTATTCACACGTGTAGTTCACTTATCTGTTATTCAAACAAAGAAATCCTTGTTACATACCTACACAATGGATGACAGGTAAAAAGGAAGGAAATATTTATGGAGTCTCGGACCTGTGTTAACAAGCGGAGGTCTCCGCACGTGTAAAGATCTCCTAGTATTCTAAACATAATATTTAAATTTAAATTATATCACATCATCTCGTGTTCCATACGTTTTATCAAGCAAATTCGAGTACCATCGGCGGGCTTGATGAACTGACGTCGGGGGCCGGATCCAGCCCGCGGGCCGTAGTTTGGTGATCCCTGTTTTAGCTGAATCTTTGTTGTTGTTGTTGTTCGTTTTTTTGGCTATAGTCATTAGGTCTGTTTTACTGATGCTAATATTATCAATCATACTTCCAAACTGTTACTCCAAAAATTAGCTTGCACTTGTCCTAACACGAAATATTTTCGTGGCAACGCCAACCGTAGTATTTGACCTTTCTTACATTAAATGTTATTGTGGAATGCCAACAGTTGTCTTTGACATGACATATCTGCGTGACATGCCAACAGTATTTGATTGTCTTAACCTTTGTGCGTGTCAGATGCATGACAACGGCATTTAGGTTGAGATTCTTACTTTGCAATGCATCAGAGATATGCCAGAGGTATCATTTGACTTTTCAACCACAAAATGACTTTGTGCTATACTAACAGTGTTACTTGATTTCACCACTTGCATATATTATGGTGGCATGCTGACAGTATTATTTCATTTCCCTGCCTCGATATGTCATAGTGGTATGCCAACCATATCATTTGACTTTTCCACCTGGATATTTCTAAGTGTAATGCCAAGTGTATTACACGACTTCCCACTTAGATATTTCTTAATGACATTTCAACACTATCATTTAACTCCCTCTCTCTCTCTCTCTCTCTCTCTCTCTCTCTCTCTCTCTCTCTCTCTCTCTCTCTCTCTTTCTCTCTCTAGCTCTCCGTCTCTCTCTCTCCCCCTCGATATATATATATGTGTGTGTGCGTGCGTGCGTGCGTGCGTGCGTGCGTGCGTGTGTGTGTGTGAGTGTGTGTGTGTGTGTCTTAGTGGCATACCAACAGTATTATTTGAGTTGCCAATCCTAGTATGTCTTTGTAGGTGAATCGGTACACACATTTGGGAATTGTAATAATTTCAGGCGGAATATGTATTGTAGAGTTTGGAACAAACGTCGTAGCAAATGTAGCCTTTTCTAACATTTACAACATACTCATTACCACAAACCTGCCAATTGCAGTGAGGAAACGAGTGTTGCATTGCTACATTAAACCTGTACTGTTGAATGCATATGCAACATTGGCAAAACAAAACAGATACGTTGAGAAACAATGAATGGCTATGAATATGTAGTTTCTGTGGACAATTTGATCTAGACGTGTAATAGCATAGTTCCAGTGCAACACAGTGTGTGACATAAACTTGTACTATGACAGCTTTAGAGTAACACAGTTTGCGAAATAGACTTGTACTGTCATAGCTAACACAGCGTGTGATATAGACGTTTACTATAATAGCTCCAGTGTAACACAGTGTGTGATATAGACTTGTACTATCATAATTCCAGTGTAACACAGTGTGTGATATAGACTTGTACTATCATAGCCCCAGTGTAACACAGTGTGTGATATAGACTTGTACTATCATAATTCCAGTGTAACACAGTGTGTGATATAGACTTGTACTATCATAATTCCAGTGTAACACAGTGTGTGATATAGACTTGTACTATCATAGCTCCAGTGTAACACAGTGTGTGATATTGACTTGTACTATCATAGCTCCAGTAAAACAATGTGTGATATGTACTTGTTTTAGCTTACTTCCAGTATAGCAGTGTGTGATAATGACATCTATTATCATAGCCCCAGTATGAAAGTGTGTAATATAGACATGTACTAGCTTACATTCAGTATATGTGCGTGATGTAGACTTGCACTAGCATATATTTAGTGTAACAAAGTGTGTGAAATAGACGTTTATTAGCATAGATCCAGTGTAACAGTGTGTCATATAGACGTGTACTAGCATAGTTCCATTGTAACAGTGTGTGATATAGACATGTACTAGCATAACTCCAGTGGAACAGTGTGTGATATTGCCTTGAACTATCATAGCTCCAATGTAACACTGTGTGATATAGACGTGTACTAGCATAGTGCAAATATAACAATGTGTGATATAGACTTGTACTAGCATAGTACAAATATAACAATGTGTGATATAGACGTGTACTAGCATAGTTCTATTGTAACAGTGTGTGATATAGACTTGAACTATCATAGCTCCAATGTAACAGTGTGTGATATAGCCTTGAACTATCATAGCTCCAATGTAACACTGTGTGATATAGACGTGTACTTGCATAGTGCAAATATAACAATGCGTGATATAGACTTGTACTAGCATAGTGCAAATATAACAATGTGTGATATAGACGTGTACTAGCATAGTGCAAATATAACAGTGTGTGATATAGACGTGTACTAGCATAGTGCAAATATAACAATGTGTGATATAGACTTGTACTATCATAGTTCCAATGTAACAGTGTCTTATATAGACTTGTACAAGCATAGTTCCAATGTAACAGTGTGTTATATAGACATGTACTAGCATAGTTCCAATGTAACAGTGTGTTATATAGACATGTACTAGCATAGTTCCATTGTAACAGTGTGTTATATAGACATGTACTAGCATAGTTTCAATGTAACAGTGTGTGATATAGACGTGTACTAGCACAGTTCCATTGTAACAGTGTCTTATATAGACATGTACTAGCATAGTTCCATTGTAACTGTGTCTTATATAGACATGTACTATCATAGTTCCATTGTAACAGTGTCTTATATAGACATGTACTAGCATAGTTCCAATGTAACAGTGTGTTATATAGACATGTACTAGCATAGTTCCAATGTAACAGTGTCTTATATAGACATGTACTAGCATAGTTCCATTGTAACAGTGTGTTATATAGACATGTACTAGCATAGTTCCAATGTAACAGTGTCTTATATAGACGTGTACTATCATAGTTCCAATGTAACAGTGTGTGATATAGACATGTACTAGCATAGTTCCAATGTAACAGTGTGTTATATAGACATATACTAGCATAGTTCCATTGTAACAGTGTGTTATATAGACGTGTACTATCATAGTTCCAATGTAACAGTGTGTTATATAGACATGTACTAGCATAGTTCCAATGTAACAGTGTGTGATATAGACGTATACTAGCATAGTTCCATTGTAACAGTGTGTGATACAGACGTGTACTAGCATAGTTCCAATGTAACAGTGTGTTATATAGACATGTACTAGCATAGTTCCAATGTAACTGTGTGTTATATAGACATGTACTATCATAGTTCCAATGTAACAGTGTGTGATATAGGCGTATACTAGCATAGTTCCATTGTAACAGTGTGTGATACAGACGTGTACTAGCATAGTTCCAATGTAACAGTGTGTTATATAGACATGTACTAGCATAGTTCCAATGTAACTGTGTGTTATATAGACATGTACTATCATAGTTCCAATGTAACAGTGTGTGATATAGACTATTACTATCATAGTTCCAATTTGCCAGAGTGTGATATAGATTAGAACTATCATAGTTACAATGTGACTGTGTGTGATATAGACTTGCATTAGCATAGTTCCACTGTAACAGTGTGTGATATAGACGTGTACTACCATAGTTCCACTGTAACAGTGTGTGATATAAACTTGTACTATCACAGTTCCAGTTTAACAGTGTGTGATATTGCCTTGTACTATCATAGCTCCAGTGGAACAGAGTGTGATAAAGACTTGTACTAGCATAGTTCCAATGTAACAGCGTGTGATATAGACGTGTACTAGCATAGTGCCAATGTAACAGTGTGTGATATAGATGTGTACTTACTTAGTTCCAATGTAACAGTGTGTGATATAAACTTGTACTAGAATAGTTCCAATGTAACAGTGTGTGATATAGACTTGTACTAGAATAGTTCCAATGTAACAGTGTGTGATATAGACTTGTACTAGAATAGTTCCAATGTAACAGTGTGTGATGTAAACTTGTACAAGCATAGTCCCAATGTAACAGTGTGCGATATAGACTTGTACTATCACAGTTCCAGTTTGACAGTGTGTGATATTGCCTTGTACTATCATAGCTCCAGTGGAACAGAGTGTGATAAAGACTTGTACTAGCATAGTTCCAATGTAACAGTGTGTGATATAGACGTGTACTAGCATAGTGCCGATGTAACAGTGTGTGATATAGATGTGTACTTACTTAGTTCCAATGTAACAGTGTGTGATATAGACTTGTACTAGAATAGTTCCAATGTAACAGTGTGTGATATAGACTTGTACTAGAATAGTTCCAATGTAACAGTGTGTGATATAGACTTGTACTAGAATAGTTCCAATGTAACAGTGTCTGATATAGATGTGTACTATCATAGTTCCAATGTAACAGTGTGTGATGTAAACTTGTACAAGCATAGTCCCAATGTAACAGTGTGTGATGTAAACTTGTACAAGCATAGTCCCAATGTAACAGTGTGCGATGTAGACTTGTACTATCACAGTTCCAGTTTAACAGTGTGTGATATTGCCTTGTACTATCATAGCTCCATTGGAACAGAGTGTGATAAAGACTTGCACTAGCATAGTTCCAATGTAACACTGTGTGATATAGACTTGTACTAACATAGTGTGAATGTAACAGTGTGTGATATAGACTTGTACTAGCTCACTTCCAGTTTAACAGTGTTGGATATCAATCAATCAATCAGGGCCGTCTCCACAATGTAATGGCTACAATGGATCTCCAACACTGTCTGTCTCTCGTCCTGTTATCTTCCCACTTATATTGTTTCTACCTCTTGCTCTCAACCTTACCCTCCAGAATAGTTTTTATAAGTGTATCACGTCTTTTAACGTGGCCGAAATAATTCAATTGCCTCCTCTGTATTTATTTCATCAACTCTCTCTTCATTCCCAGTTTTTCTAGAACCTCTGCATTTGACTGTTTTTGTTTCCATAAAATACGACATTTAGTCTGTATATCAACATCAACAGGCTTCTATGCGACTATGAAAATTGTCAAATGCTACGTATATTCAACCTACTGTATGGCGCAGAAGCCTGGACATTGAACAAGTAACTGGAAGTTACCTGTTCAATGTCCAAGCTTCCGCACCATACAGTAGCGTTGAATATACGTAGCATTTGACAATTCTCATTTTAATGCGTTGTTAATCTCTCTGGATGTGTGATATAGACTTGTATAATCATAGTTCCAGTGCAACAGTGTGTGGTACAGATTTTACTAGCATAGCTCCAGTGTATCAGTGTGGTATATAGAATTGTACTATCATTAGTTCCAGTGGAAACAGTGTGTGATATAGACTTGTACTAGCATAATCCAAGTGCAGCATGATGTGGTGATGGAATCTTGCATTAGCATTGGCTCAGCGAAACAATGTAAAAATGGGAAAAACCTTAAACATGAGAAGCGGTACAACTATCTGGGAATATACAAAACAGCAGATGGAAAGTGCCTAGTGGAAATTAGACAAGAATCATAATGGCAAATGTAGCTTCTTGTGTGACATGAAAAACATACTTACCAACAAAAAAAAATGTTCTCAATAGTAATGAATGAAAGAAAAATAGTTTTTAAGTGCTATTTAGAAGATATACTGCTGATTGCACGTGAAATAGAGACAATTAGCAGACCAGCTGAGAAATATATACTAGCAGTGGAGTATAGTTTGTTTCATGTTGTTTTATTTTATTTATTTTTTTTAGAAAAGAAATCAGACATTTAATTTTGTCAATAAACCCATGAACTCCCTACACTGATTAGAGAAATTAGACCTAATCAGTCAAGATTCTTGTGAGCACGTTGTGAGGAGAAATAGACTTCAAAATATAGTGACAACCGTCAGAACGGGATGGCCTGACCATATAGCATAATTGAGACAATAACACCAACCTGATGCAATACTGTGCTGATCATTTGAGATGGGGAAAACATGATCGCCCACACTTATCAACACCTCACATGATGATGATGAGTATTGCACAGTGTGTCACTTAGTTTTGTAAATGTTATAATTGCCTTGTATCACACCGTGGTGATCAAGCCTTGTACTGACATTGTTCAGTAAGCTAATGGCGCGATCTAATCGTGTCTTATCGTAACTTAGCGCAACAACGCGGTTCTCTATGTGCAATATTTATTCATTCACCGATTTGCGAAATTACGTCGCGTCGGAATCTGATGAATAATTGTCTTCTGTGAGAAAGAATTAATACCATTTTAATAAATCTGTACCTATGTTTGTTCGCTAGCGTGTATGTGTATGTTTCGTCACAATGATAACAAAAAAGCATGAATGAGATAACAATTCACGCATTATGAAATACAAGACACTTCTGCCCAGGTAAACAGAGACAAAAATGTGTAATAATAGCAATGCAATATATAGTAGGTTACGGGAATGTGGAAAGAGTACCATTATTTTCTCCAGAATAAAGCAGTGTACAATTATTTCCTTCACAATAAGTCGCTTCACCCTGTAGCAAATACTTTGATAGTTTAGAAACAAAATAGTAAAATAACTATTTACACCCGAGACGACATAAAGGCAGGGGGAGGGTTAAAACTTAAAAGGCAAAAGTATCGACTTCATTGCACCGGCTTGTATCCAATGTGGTTTTGTCTCTTTCCGAAGAGCGGCCTGCCATGTGCATCGTACAAAGCACCAACGTAGATCCAGTGACGACCCTCATGAGCTTCCGAGAAAATTACATATGGTGCTACATAGAACATGCACGTTTGTGTGGATGTGAAACGTGGAAATGTGGTTTCTGAGGAAATTGCAAAGAATACCATAGACAGACAGATACCAAATGAATAAGTCCTACAAGAGCAAATGAAAACCGTAAACTGATTAGAGAAATTAGACGCAGAACTAGATAACTTGGTTACAACGTCAAGATTCAGGGGAAAAGAACAAGGCGAAGGCAGAGAACTAAAATATCTTAGTTATTCTGGCAGTCCAAGGTATTTGCAACATTCATTTCAGAAACATCACACATTACTTCCAGGTTCTTCCTAAGCTGTTCGTTTGTATTCCAAGATTCAGTGCAATACAAAAGAACATGTTCTAAATAACATTTCAGTACTCTCTTTCTGACATTTAGTGCGAGAAATGAGATACTGTTTTTATCATCTGAAGTGTAATGTTTTCCTTCTATATACATTTTAAACATAATCAAATTGTTTTTCCAGTCGATTTTAAACCCACGGCTTCCTGTTAGACAGATGGGAAACCTACGGAGTGATGCGCTTGTGTTTCAGACAAATCGAGCTATCATTTTTCTTTAATATAATCAAGTTTGCCCCCCCCCCCCCCCCAACAGTAATAATGAATCTCACGACTTCTTGTAATAAATATAGGCTGTCTACTTTAATAATGTAAAAACAATGTCTGGTGCTGACTAAAATATTGATCACGTACCACTATGTGGAGAAATAAAAGTAAGATTGAAGAGAGGAATATTGTGGTTAAGAACATGACTCTTAATAAAGAGTTTCTGAAAGTAGATAAACAAATTCAAGAGCTGTACAGAGTGACTGTGAAAAATTGGTACAATGCAATAGCTAAAATACAGAGTATAAACGAAAAATTGGAAATGTTAAGGGATTTAATCAAACTAAATCAAACTAATCTTAGCCAGCCGTGACCGCTCCAGAGACAACAATAACTGTCTTCGGACCTATCCCGTCTCTATCTTCCTGAGCATACTCACTGAGTCACCAAGGAAACATGCTTGGGTGTAGGTCTGTGTCTCGAGTCATGTAATTTCTTTACTTACTGCCATGACTTCCATAGTCAGACTACTTTTGGTCAAGGCTAAATCACTAGAATCTTCTTTCGCAATATTTCCTTTCAGCATGAGCCGTAAAGGCCGATGAACTTGTTACGCGTCGAACGACCGACCCATCTGTGTAAATGACAGCATCACCCTCTGAAGAATGATCAAAGATCAAAGCCTGTATTTCCGCCTCTACAGCAGCCTTATTTTCTTGTCTGGATTTTCTGTCTAGTTGGAGGCAAATTGAAAAGGACGTACAGAACTCAGCTGGCACTTGTACCCACTCCTCGCCAGGTTATGATGTCCTTAAGTGAACACACCTGTTGAAGAATGTCATCGGCTTGACCCTTTCTCGATTTTCCTCTTTTTTAACCTGCTTGCCCTTTACCTTTCTAATTTCACTATGCATGTGGATGATGTATCTACTTTCAGATGTGCTAACGTTTCAAACTAAACTGCCCAAACAATGGCCTTTAATGCCTATACATTCTCTCATTTAGTCTTCTCGCATATGTGCCCATGAATACCCTTTACTTACTCGTGTTTTAAGCCATAGCATCGAGGCTGTGATAGGTAAGGGTAACCTATTTCAGGAAAAGCATTCCAACGGAAAGGGAATGCTCTAGTCTATGCTCTATAATGCACCTCGGAGTGCATCGTACCTAGGAGTGCACCGTACTTTTGAGATCATCGTATCTTTGAGTGCAACGTACCTTGGAGTGCAACGTACCTTGGAGTGCAACGTACCTTGGACATGCCGCAAAGTACATTTCCCATCTTCTACTTCCTTATCTTCACTCTTCCCTTCTCTAACTCTTCTTCTTCCCTCGAACACGTACATTGGCAATATATGCAGTTATTAGCTCTTGTATAAACTGATCGGGATCTTTCAGTTCTTGGTTGTACCCATAGAATTACTGGCAACAATAGAATTACTGAGAATTACCTTCAACCACATAATTGCTTGCATTCATAGAAATGCTGCTGATCATAGATTAATGCTAACCACAGAATTACTCGCAACTATAGTTTTCTGGCAATTACAGAATTTCTGGCAACTATAGAATTACTGGTAACCATAGAATTACTAGCCACCACAGAATTACTGAGAACCAAATAATTACTTGTAATAATAGAAATACTGCTAATCATAGAATTGCTTCTAACCGCCGCAGAATTACTTGCAACTACAAAATTTCTGGCAACTATAGCATTACTGGTAACCACAGAATTGCTTGCAATCACATATTTTCCGGCAACTATTGAATTACTGGCAACCGTAGAATTGCGTTAGTGTCATACAGATTAATAAGTGCTCTTTAATATGTCGCTATGGTGCATACCTTAAGAACGCACTTCTTTGTATACTTTGACCACATATACATGTGCTGAGTCAAAGATTCTAGATTCTGATTGCATATGTCTGCATAGTCCACCGTGTTTCGTTCTTAGTAGAAAATTGTAACTTGTTTCTGTCAGTTTAAAAGACTATTCATTCTGCAAAATCCAGCTTGTCATTTTCTTTATCTATATTAATGGTTTCTTCTGCTAAAGTGATCGGCCATCTGATGTTGTATTGCAGAGTTTTCTGTAGGATCAACATCACCGTAATGTTCACGGGCAAACCTCTCAGCATATCACATCTTTTGAATCTGGGGTGTTTCTGTACTCTGCACATCCTACAGCCATTTCGAATTGGAGAAAATTACAACGGGATGTGAGGCGTCGTTTAAGTGTTTTCCTATTTACAACGGAAAAGCTGCAATTCCACGTGATATTACGCAAAGGGGATGTTTTTTTTTTTTTTTTCATATCCTTTACAGGACATCGCTGTCAACACCAGCATCTTTCAGCTGTATGTTGATTTCTTGGCAAGATTACGCTCAGTAGTTTGCTATTGCTTTCTGAGCGGCCGGCTCACATACCCCGTAAGTTACCGATGAGATTCGAACCACTGCTGATTCTTACCGTCATCACGTCACCGACGAGAGTATACGAGATTACGGAGAAAATTCATAACCTCTAAGCCACGAAGCCGGCAGGGGGATGTTAGTAAAGCAAATAAGTTCGGCCCAACAGGAATATACCACTCCATTTATTTTGCTGTCCTGTTAACATAGTTCATCAATACACTTGTTGCCGGCCAATGAAGAATAAAATATGCTTTAATGAGCGATGTAAACATACATTGGCACCTTGCCGTCTTGACAGACGATAGTTTGTGCTTCAAAAAGGCATAATAACTTTTAACCATGGCAGTAGCGAATGTGACTGATCAGACCAATTCGCTCTGTAAACGTTCGTTCACAGTGGGTGCATGTGAACACGTGGTCATTTCCACCATCATGCACCATCTTACGTCTCACACGCTAGGTGTGTGACTTATCTGCAATAATTTTCTCCTTTGTCTTTATTCCATTTATGATGTTTGCAAGTAATGGATGGGTCGGGCGGAAGATGTCGTCAGACAGGTCTGCCGTCTTACCAGTATCAACCCCGGCAAGGAATGGGTGCCGGTGCCTCCAGCTTTTAAGTGCACTTTCTCCTGCATTATCACACTCGACAGACGGTGCAGAGAGCAGAACCCTGCCGCTGTCAATGCAGAGGTTAACGCGCTCATCTATGAACACTCAGATAGCCCCGAAGTGCTCATCTATACAGATGGATCTGTTGTAAAGCAGCAGAGAAGTGCGTGGGCATTTACAGCCCGTTCAGCGGGCCGAACCGTTCAAGAATCTAGTGGTGCCCACTCTATGACCACGAGCAGCATGACGATGGAGGTGATGGCAGTTACACAGGCTTTTATATGGCTGGAATCACAGCATTATACCAACGTGTGTGTACTAAGTGATTCAGTGAGCATGATTCAGAAGGTCGAAGCTGGATCTGTACGTAGACAGTGGACTGAATCGCTGCGGAAGTCTGTTGTCCGTAAGGTCACCTTCATCTTCGTCCCGGGACATGCGGGAGTCGAGGGAAATGAACGAGCTGACAAACTGGTTGGCTCTGCACCCCCTGTAGATGGCCAGCCCATGGATCGTGCCGATGTTATTAACGTCCTTAAAGATATGGCGAGAACAGAGGACTTTGACGTCAGTGATTCCACATCGCTGTCCAGGATGAAAGACCTTGGAGTAAGATTCGGCACAGCCAGACGCGAGAGGTACATCGAGAAAACAAAGCGCCTCGTCAACCAACACAGAACTGGCACTATTAGCCACCGGACGCTGATGCATATGCTGGGGGGAGGATCTGAGCACCTATGGACATGTCCGGAGTGCAATGAAGATACCCCAACTGATAACTGAACTAACTAACTGAACTGATGTTTGCCCTCCATGCAACACGTTCAGCGGCGACTTGCTCCCAATGTGCGTTATCAATGCCTGTATCAATCATGTCCCGTTTACACAATCTTTGTATCGTAGTAGAGGCCGACCCTGAGATCTCATACCCATCTGTAATTCACCAAAAAAGATGTCTTTTGGTATTCTACCATCATCCATCCTCCTAAGATGTCTTATCCATCTAAGTCTACGAAGACTGAGCATGGAATAAACCGTTACACAACCTGATCTTTCCAATACTTCAGTGTTTGTGATTTTGTCTTGCCACTTAATACCAAGAATTCTTCGCAGACACCGCATATGAAAGCTGTTTCTCCTGGTGTGAGCAAGTTGTCCAGGTTTCATTGCCATAAAGAAGAGTACTAAGGACACAGGCTTGATAGACAAGGACTTTTGTTTTGGCAGTAAGCTTCCTGTTCTCCCAAACTCTTTTTCTTAACCTGTTCATTGTTGTTGCCCCCTTACGAATCCGGATGTTGATTTCCTGATCTAGGGATAATTTGTATTTACCACTGATTCTAGATATGTAAAATGGTCTACCATCTCTAGTTCGGCGTAGTCAATAAAGATTGATGGTACCTCATGTGCACCTTGAGTTTTCTTTTTGCTAATTGTTAAACCAAATTCAGAATAAACATTGGAGAATGCAGATAGTAGACATAACATTGGAGAATGCAGATAGTAGACATTGTAATTCTTCCTTAGAGTGGGTCGCAACTGCAGCATCATCTGCAAAAATCAACTCTCTGATCAGTACCCTCCTAATTTTGGTCTTTGCCTTCAATCTCTGAGCATTGTACAGGCCACCATCTCAGCGTGAGTGAATGTATATACCGCCATCCTGACCACGAAAGGCATATTTAGTAGAAGTAAAAAGTATATTCCAAAGAGGGTGGGAGCCAGTACACAACCTTGCTTAACTTCACTCTTGATTTCAAACTCATCAGAAGTTGCACCATCAAATTTGATTGTACCCTTCATGCCTGTGTGGAACGATTCCACAATGGACAGAAGAGTTGGTGGGCAGCCAATCTTAAGTGCCTTGAAAAGACTCTCACGACTGACCAAATCAAATGCCTTTGTGAGGTCGATGAAGGCAATAAACAGTGGTTGATTCTGTTCACGGCATTTTTCTTGCATTTGTCGCAATGAGAATATCATATCAATGGTAGACCGGATCTGTCGAAAGCCACACTGTGATTCGGGGTAGACTTGATCTCCTAGGACTTGAAGTCTGTGCAGAACAATTCTGGCAAATACTTTTCCAACAATACACAGAAGTGAGATACCCCTATAGATGTTGCAGTCGCTCCGTTCGCCCTTGTTCTTGTACAGTGTTATGATGTTGAATCTTTGTAATCCTGTGGGACTTGTCCTTCTCGCCAGCATAGCTCTATTAGCTGGTGGATCTGTAGAGTGAGTGTGTCTTGACCAGTCCTGATAACCTCTATTGGAATCCCATCCTTACCTGGAGCCTTGCCAGATGCAAGTCCATTTATATCACAATTAACTTCTGTTATGGTGGGAAGTGTGTCTAGGTGGTCAAGAATTGGTAGAGCCTCTATGGCGTTGAGGGCATCGTCCATTAGTTTGGTCTCACTTGAGTAAAGCTCCAAATAGTGCTCTACCCATTTGTCCATCAACTGATTCTTATCAGTGATGATTTCTCCAGTCAAGGTTTTCAATGGTGCACTTCTTTCGATCGTTGGGCCACAGGCTTCCTTT
This sequence comes from Cepaea hortensis, assembly GCA_963921405.1. Lineage (NCBI taxonomy): Eukaryota > Metazoa > Mollusca > Gastropoda > Stylommatophora > Helicidae > Cepaea > Cepaea hortensis. The sequence goes on from OY992886.1 coordinate 58,378,631, forward strand.
ATTCCTTCATACATGCTTCTGATGTTTCCTTTATCACTTGCGATTTGAATGGACTCACATAACTTGATCCAATAGTCGTTTGCACACTGCCTGGCAGCCTTTTTTGCACATCCTTCCTAGCTTGCTTTAGCTCACTCTGAATGTTACGCGTTGGTCTTTCCTTGTTTCTTAAGAGAGCTAACTTCTTATCAATAAAGGGCTGCAGAGTCTGACTGTTTGCCGCAAACCAGTCCTGCCTCTTATGATCCACAGTGCCGTAAACCCCTACGGCAGTTTTATAAAGAGTTTCCTTAAGTTGACCCCACCTTTCACTTACTGTACAATTTTCTGATGTATCAGTGAAAGCGTCTTCAAGTTGCTGTTGAAATTGAGAGCACTTTTCAGGATCGTGAGTGTTAATATTAATCCTGGGGCTAGATTTGTGTTTAGCTGTGTAGATTCTCTTTGGTCTCAGTCTAACCCTTGCAACAACCAAAGAATGATCCGTATCACAGTCAGCACTGTTTTAACTTCGAGTCAATGATATATGGTTCAGATGTTGTCTCCGTGTGATGATGAAGTCCAGTTGGTGCTAATGGCCGGATCTTGGATGTTTCCATGTGACCTTAAGCATCTCTTTTGTTTTAAATAAAGGAGTTTGTAATACATAGGTCATTTCTGGTGCAATGCTCCAGCAGCCTTTGCCCATTTTCATTCATGCTACCGATGCTGTATTTTCCAAGGCACACTGGTCATGAACTCGAGTCCTTGCCCACACGAGCATTGAAATCACCGAGCATGTAAATGTAGTCAGATTTTGGAACTGCCTTGATCACGGAGTCTAACTCCTCATAGAACGAATCCTTGACATCATCAGAGGAATCGAGTGTCGGTGCATATGCAGTAATAATGGTGGCAAAATCACAAGAGGTTGCCAAGCGCAGGAATAATTATCTTTCATTTCCTCCTGCCGGAATTTCAATCATTCAGAGTAGCGAATTCTTCACTGCAAAGCCCACACAGTGTTGCCTTTTTTCTGCCTGCCCTCTACCCTTCCCAAAAAAGGTGTAATTGCTTTCCCTGAGTGACCCTTCCTCAGCGAGGCGAGTCTCATGCAGGCCATTTAAGCAGGCAAGCTGTGGCGGATCAGTACCCAATTGGGCGCGGGCTGCCCAGCTTGAGGCGGGCGGTAGCTGATCAGTGACACCTGTAGGTGTCTCCCACCGTCAGAGGCAACGCGTGGCGCCCCATGTCTACACCAATTGACAGGGACTTATAACCCGTAACAGTTGCCTCTCGCTTTGATTCCGAGACCTGTTTAGACCAGGGATGGAGTTATTGCCTCTCCATAGCACAAAGCCTGGGATAAAATATAGAGATCATGTGTTGCCCATGCAGCATGATCCCTCTCTCAGCCTGCTTTGTTCACTCTAAAGAAAAGGTAACACCTCTACATTTGGAACAAGAGAAGCTGCAGAAGCTGCCGGATTAGCAAAGCAATACTCTAACTGTCCGCCTGTCGGAGCTTCGATCCTAGACCAGCTGCTAACCAAGGCTTAGGGCCTGGTCTGCCCTGCCATGACATTTTGTCTTTAGGTTGCATTTCCTCGCACCAGGGTAAGGCTTGTACCCTCCCAATTGCGCTCTTCCGCCCGAAGCCGTTGGCACAATGTGGGGTGTCGGGTTTGGTAAGCGCCGCCCAACGTTCGGCGCTAACAGAAAACAGGTTGTAACGTCTACTGTTGTACGGTAGCCCAGTCATATCTGACTAAGTCCTGACACGCGATGATGTAAACATAGCCATTCAGAAACAAGTAACATTTATTCACTCACTAATTCATAAATCAATAAACGTTATTAGATGAGTATAACAGTTTACCTTGTTTGTCATAAACCCTAAATAGATATTAGAAACAAAAACTAAACACGGAACGAAGTAGAACAGATGCTGACCCGGACATTTATACAGAGATATGACGTGAAAATGCATTTTCTGAGGAAAATGCAAAGAATTCATTGACAGATTAAAAAAATAACCAAACAAACAAACAAACAAACAAACAAACAAACAATTGAGCAAGTCCTGCAAGAATCAAATAATTGATTAGAAAAATTAGACGTAGACAGTCGCGATTTTATGTACATGTTATGAGAAGCAATAAACTGGAGAATTTGGTGAGAACCGTGAAAATTGACGGAAAAGCAACAACGAAAATGGAGATAGGTAATAGCTAGATGGCTTGGCCACCACATATTTTCTCGTGACAAAAACATAGAGCTAATCCACGACTTTGGTAATCGTGTGAGATGGCAAAATTGACCGCCCATGCTTCTCGGCATGGTACATGATGATGATGATGATGATGATGATGATGATGATGATGATGATGATGATGATGATGATGATGATGATGATGATGATGATGATGATGAGTACTGAGTGATCTCTGAAGCAAAGGAAGCATGACACGAAATTTACAGAGTGACCTTTGAAGCCAACGATTTATGACATGAAGAGTACAGAGTGACCTTTAAAGCCAACACTCTATGACAAGGAGAATAGTATGTGACTTAAGAAGCTACCAAACTTGGCATGAAGAATAAAGAGTGGTCTCTGAAGTAAAAACAACAAAAACTATGACAAGAAGGGTAGTGAGTGACCTCTGAAGCCAATAAACTATGACCTGACAAGTACTAAGTTATCTCTGAAGCCAACCAACCAATTTCATTATTAAACGTATTGATTGGCGGTAGGACATGAAAACAGGGAAAGAAACGTATTGGCGCACTGGATGGGAAACACCGTCCCTAGGCGACTCATTGTGAAGAACAAGGCAATCAGCAGGTTTCAGATAGTTGGGAATTGACATCACAGGTGGCAGCAGTATGGGGAATTACATACGTGGATAATGCATTACAAGAACCATCTAGAAAGATATGGATATATGTGGAGTCTATCCCAAGGGTAACAGATCTCTGTGTCAGAGCAACCATTTTTCCAGTCACTTGCTTCCATTAATAGATAACGAGAAAGGAATCCCAGCGCCACAGAAGTGAGTAGGTAGTAATCTTATGACTAACAAGTTGAAGACAGGAACTCATAAATATAACTATTGAACAGACATGTAGTAATTTAAATATTTAAGACTTGTCGTGCCTGCGTGAAACACTTCTGGACTGTCTGTCGGGCTGTCTAACTGGAAGATAACCAATTCAAAATGGGTGCTGCTGTTTAAATAACTGGCACTCACATATACACAATGGAAATGCCGTATGGCGCAGACAGTTGGATTCGCCAGTTCCCATCTGTTTTCTGTGTTCTTGCTACTGTTAACCCCTGATCATCTTCCAGGCCCTTCTGCCTAGCCGTAGTCAGATGTCTTCCCGCTGGTTGCCACGGTCGCCTGTCCCTCTAGTCTAAAGGGCTGACCAACATGATGACTGCAGTGTCCAATGTGAATGTGTCTTCTGCACATCCTTTTCAGTTTGCATCCAACTAGATAGAAAATGCAGACAAGAAAATCCGGCTGCTGTTGAGGCTGAAGTACAAGCGTTGATTTTCGAGAATTCGCTAGACGGTGACGCGGTCATCTACACAGATGGGTCGGTCGTCCGACATGTGAGAAGCTCATGGGCCTTTACAGCTCGGGCCGGAGGGAGAATTGTGAAGGAGGACTCTGGTGCTTTCACTGAAACCACAGGTAGCCTGACCATGGAAGTCATGGCAGTAAGTAAAGCAATAACATGGCTCGAGACACAGACATTCACTAGGGCTTGTTTCCTTAGCGACTCAATGAACATGATCAACAGGATAGAGGAGGGGTCGATCTGAAGAGAATGGTTGCTGCCTCTGAAGCGGTCTCGGCTGGCAAAGATTAGTTTCATCTTCGTGCCAGGGCATGCGGGAGTACAAGGAAATGAGCGGGCTGACAAGCTCGCAGGTGAGGCTACTGTGGAGGGCGGACGCGCCATGGATCAGGCTGACATTCTGAATGCTCTACGTGAAGTGAGACTTTTGCGAGAACCAAGTGATGACTGTGTATCTACAACAATGGCCAGACTGCGAGAGCAGCAAATTAAAAGAGGGGTGGCCAAACAAGAACACTACGCAGGAAGCCAAAGAAGATTGATAAACCAACACAGAACTGGCGTCGTTAGCCGCTACACGCTGCGGGATTTGCTGAGGAGGGGATCCGAGCACTTATGGACTGAATGGTTCGATGTGCAACGAGGATGATCTGTCGACTAACTAACTAACTATGTGAATGTGTCTCTCGAAGCACGTGAATACCCATTGCCATGGAACAAGATCTTCTGAAAGAGCTTCACGTATCGGTGACCTCATGTTTTTTTATTCTAATATAGACATTGAAGATCCAGATTCCATACACATTCAGTAGATTGGTTTGAAAGTATTA